>JACXGI010000354.1:6160-86402 GCA_016801175.1 Esox masquinongy
GGGGTGCCATGTCATCTGCTGGTGTTGGTCCACTGTGTTTTCTGAGGTCCAAGGTCAACGCAGCCGTCTACCAGGAAGTTTTAGAGCACTTCATGCTTCCTGCTGCTGACCAACTTTATGGAAATGCAGATTTCATTTTCCAACAGGACTTGGCACCTGCACACAGTGCCAAAGCTACCAGTACCTGGTTTAAGGACCAAGGTATCCCTGTTCTTAATTGGCCAGCAAACTCGCCTGACCTTAACCCTATAGAAAATCTATGGGGTATTGTGAAGAGGAAGATGCGATACACCAGACCCAACAATACAGAAGAGCTGAAGGCCACTATCAGAGCAACCTGGGCTCTCATAACACCTGAGCAGTGCCACAGACTGATCGACTCCATGCCACGCCGCATTGCTGCAGTACTTAAGGCAAAAGGAGCCCCAACTAAGTATTGAGTGCTGTACATGCTCATACTTTTCATGTTCGTACTTTTCAGCTGGCCAACATTTCTAAAAATCCTTTTTTTGTATTGGTCTTAAGTAATATTCTAATTTTCTGAGATACTGAATTTGGGGTTTTCATTAGTTGTCAGTTATAATCATCAAAATTAAAAGAAATAAACACTTGAAATATATCTGTCTGTGTGGAATGAATGTATACATTATACAAGTTTCACTTTTTGAATGGAATTACTGAAATAAATCAACTTTTTGATGATATTCTAATTTTATGACCAGCACCTGTATATATATACACATACAGTATCTCACAAAATTGAGTACACCCCTCACATTTTTGCAAATATTTGATTATATCTTTTCATGTGACAACACTGAAGAAATGACACTTTGCTACAATGTAAAGTAGTGAGTGTACAGCTTGTATAACAATGTAAATGTGCTGTCCCCTCAAAATAACTCAACACACAGCCATTAATGTCTAAACCTCTGGCAACTAAAGTGTGTACACCCCTAAGTGAAAATGTCCAAATTGGGCACAAAGTGTCAATATTTTGTGTGGCCACCATTATTTTCCAGCACTGCCTTAACCCTCTTGGGCATGGAGTTCACCAGAGCTTCACAGGTTGCCACTGGAGTCCTCTTCCATTCCTCCATGACGACATCACGGAGCTGCTCAAGATGCTCAATAGGGTTTAGATCTGGAGACATGCTTGGCCAGTCCATCACCTTTACCCTCAGCTTCTTTAGCAAAGCAGTGAGTGGTCATCTTGGAGGTGTGTTTGGGGTCGTTATCATGTTGGAATACTGCCCTGTGGCCCAGTCTCCGAAGGGAGGGGATCATGCTCTGCTTCAGTATGTTACAGTACATGTTGGCATTCATGGTTCCCTCAATGAACTGTAGCTCCCCAGTGCCGGCAGCACTCATGCAGCTCCAGACCATGACACTCCCACCACCATGCTTGACTGTAGGCAAGACACACTTGTCTTTGTACTCCTCACCTGGTTGCCGCCACACACGCTTGACACCATCTGAACCAAATCAGTTTATCTTGGTCTCATCAGACCACAGGACATGGTTCCAGTAATCCATGTCCTCAGTCTGCTTGTCTTCAGCAAACTGTTTGCGGGCTTTCTTGTGCATCATCTTTAGAAGAGGCTTCCTTCTGGGACGACAGCCATGCAGACCAATTTGATGCAGTGTGCGGCGTATGGTCTGAGCACTGACAGGCTGACCCCCCACCCCTTCAGCCTCTGCAGCAATGCTGGCAGCACTCATACGTCTATTTCCCAAATACAACCTCTGGATATGACGCTGAGCATGTGCACTCCACTTCTTTGGTCGACCATTGCGAGGCCTGTTCTGAGTGGCACCTGTCCTGTTAAACCGCTGTATGGTCTTGGCTACCGTGCTGCAGCTCAGTTTCAGGGTCTTGGCAATCTTCTTATAGCCTAGGCCATCTTTATGTAGAGCAACAATTCTTTTTTTCAGATCCTCAGAGAGGTCTTTCCATGAGGTGCCATGTTGAACTTCCAGTGACTAGTATGAGGGAGTGTGAGAGCGATGACACCAAATTTAACACACCTGCTCCCTATTCACACCTGAGACCTTGTAACACTAATGAGTCACATGACACCGGGGAGGGAAAATGGCTAATTGGGCCCAGTTTGGACATTTACACTTAGGGGTGTACTCACTTTTGTTGCCAGCGGTTTAGACATTAATGGCTGTGTGTTGAGTTATTTTGAGGGGACAGCACATTTACACTGTTTTACAAGCTGTACACTCACTCCTTTCCATTGTAGCAAAGTGTCATTACTTCAGTGTTGTCACATGAAAAGATATAAACAAATATTAGCAAAAATGTCAGGGGTGTACTCACTTTTGTGAGATACTGTGTGTATATATATATATATGTTTTAAAAGCTAACAGCTTTAAGTTTTTGGTTAATTATGTACCAGCTTTGCACACAGTGTCGGAGTGATTTCTGTTCTATAGTCTTGACAAATTTTCTCAAGGTAGTTCAGGTTTGTAGGATGACACTTGTTGAACACAGTTTTCAAATACAATGATGTGTCTGGGTTTTACAATAAAATGCCAAACATAACAGAATTTCAATGTACTTTACAATTTGTAATTAAGCAAGATGAGAAAATCGGTCAGGGGTTTGAACACTTTTGCAAGGCATGCTCGGTTCGAGTGGAACTTTTTTCAAACAGTGAATGAGGATGTCTCTGTGGCTATTTCAGTGGTTTTTGAACGTGATGCCCATTTCCAATATGGTATTAACTGATGTTATGGTAACTATGTTTATCCCCAGTGGATAAGAATCTCTCTTGGCAGCTAGAACACTATCTGTTTGTGAGACAAAAAAAGTTCCAATTAATGTTCTAAGTGCAAAGTAATATACTACTAATTGACACTGGATAATTTGTGGTGTGTCAGTTAAATTTAAATTATAATGGGTTGGGATGAATAGAAATATAACAATGGCCTGAAACCCTGTGAAATACTAAGACAATGCACACTTGTACACAGCTTTAATATACAGGACCAGTGAGCCTTACTGGTATAAAAGATTTCAGCAGCTTCTCGTCTCCAATAGAGGATTACTGTTAATCTAATCTACTGTTCAATGGCTAGGTCCTGAAGCCTGTGTCTGGCACAATAAGAAAGCTCAATTCCAGGAGCTGCTTTTTTTAAATGTCTCAGGCTTAGTTCATCTCCTGTTCTACCTCAAGCTTCCTGACCCTAAACATGTGCCATAACCGATCAGCACACATTCTAAAGACTGCTGTAGAATGTGAACAGATATACCTAAAATATAAAATCTACAAAGGACAAAGAAAATATACAAAAATTTGACATACAGTACCATTGTTGGCCAGATACGTTTTAGAAACAGTGAGTGACAGGATGCAAGGGGTCTGCAATGACCTACAGAATGCAGCGTCAATGAGTTTAAATAGGATAACTTTGGATATACAGTCAGTGTTGTTTAAATTAGTTTTGTGAGACGACAATAAAAACATTTTTGTCAATGATTAAGTAGTATGTCACAGATGATGTCCCGAACATGCCAGCAGCTGGCAGCACTCAAGCAATCAAGTAAGCTGAAGCTAATTGGTGAATGAACACACAGGATAGATCTTAATTGCCTTCTCCTCATGTCCTCTGTCTTGGTCTACTTCCCAAAACCCATTGGAGGAAAAGGTCAAAGGGTGGGAACTCTGACTTACTCATCCAATGAGTTTTGAGGAGAGAGGATGTGCGGAGTATAAAATTAAGTTGTTTTTTTGTGAGGAATGCAATGGCACGATGGGAAGCTACAGTAGTGTTTTTGATTTTGTAAGCACAGGTTAAGTTGCAGAAAATTATTTGAATACGGTGATATTCAGGAATGAAGTAAAAAAGGCTAAAATTGTAAATCACAGCCTTTTAATGGTAATGCAGCGTTCCTTGTCAAAGTGAAATTTATCCACCAGGATGTTGTTTTAGGAGAGCTGTTAGAAGGAACAAAAATTCTACAGGAGGAACATTGGGGATTTCATGAGTTGAAGGGCCAGAAAGAAAGAGATTTGTTGCTTTACAAACTGGTTATATACAATGGAAGCACTTTTGATTTTTGTCCTACAACATCAAAAAAAGGTGTAACATTTGATGTTTTGTTGGATTTAGATGGCCTCATGGCTTGGGGTTAATATACCTGGGGTAGTTGATGTGCAAACACTTAACCAGTACTGTAATGTGAAAGAAGGAGGAAATCCTTTCTGTATTATTGATTTAAATGTAGAGTCTACCAACCCATTTAAAGCCAACCCATCTGATATTCAGGACGTGTATATGCAAAAGCCACTTTAGTGCTATAAATGTACAAAGTTTGGCCACGTTTCAAGCATGTGCAAACAAAATGTCCTTGTACAAGACAAAGATGGAAGATGGTATAATTGTAATGGGAACCACTTTCAAGAGTTTCCTGAGTGCCCTGTTAGTATAAAAGAGGTTGACACAGCAATGATCTGAGCTGTCAAGCAAGTCTCTTATGCAGAAACATTTGGAATAGTTGGAGAAAATAGGCATGAAGATATGGCAGCGGATACCAAGCTGTCTGTTGACAATGTTGAGTTGAGTGGTCCTGAAAGACTTGAAAATTATAGCACAGGTGATTGACTGTACAAAAAATTTAAGAATGTGGAGATAATTGTTAGAGATGCAGAAAGGTTCTCTGGATTTCAGAATTGCAGTCCCACCCTTTTTACTACATTGTAATGGTGGAGACATTGTTGATGTCCATTTTAAAAACGCCTTTTGGCCATTAGAGGTTGCTCACCTCGAAATCATGTGGTAACAGCGGGTTTTCAAAATACAATTTTCAACATATAACATATGTTTGTAAGCGCACCTCATCTTCAACAACATTCTCATTAACAGCTAGAGTATATACAGTGCCAAGAAGGAAAGGCTGAACAGTATTGGAAGTAGACAAACTGACACTCCAAAAATGGCTGACCAATAGAGAAGCATCATACACACCTTCCACTAAAGCCCACCCACAGCTGTGGGGTCAAAAGTGCAAACGAAGAACTGGTGTTTCAATCAAAAAAAAAGTTTCAAATGCAAAAAAGCTCTGCAATCAAAGGAGTCAGTCTAGTCAAAATGGAGGGTGGTTGACAGCGAAACTAAATTTTGTTTTTGAAATATTTTTTGGTAATAAAATGCATAAGGCTATACGCTTTATTACAAAATATTTTATTGCATTTTTTTTTTTTACCTTTGATGCCTCGTTATTGCTTTCAGAGCAATTATTTTTTGATTGAAAATAAAAAAGTTTCGCTCTCGACAAAAAGACACAATTGTACCTCCATACTTGAAGGTGTGATGTGAAGGCCAATGACAAGCGTTGTTTGGGTTCATGTACACTGAGGGCTCCAGAAACAAAAATTTACGGAAGCAACGCTAGAATCAGACAAAGCACGGATTAAAACGAGAGTAAATTTGGATTGGCATTTATAGTATTAGATGGCGAGAGCTGAAGTTTGTATTAACAGTAATGCAGAGATAGCTACCTTTCTATTTGAAAAGTAAGGTGACATTAGATACCTCATTTAGCTAGTTGGCTAGATAGTTAAGGAAAGCTATATTATAATATATTGCATTTGTAAAGCGCTTTTCAATATAAAGGAATAATCTCAAAGTGCATGAAAAAGAAAAATAATATGTTATATATATATATACACACATATATATATATACACACACATACATATATATATACACACACATACATATATATATATATATATATATATACATATACACACACACACACACACATATATATATATATATTAGCTAGAGTATATATTATATTATATATATATATACTAGTTTGATGATGACGGAGAAACAATCATACGACGTAGACAATCATTCAATGTTCTTGTTTATTTTATTTGTATGAGCGCAGATACGTTTTAGCAAGGTTTCTCCAAAGTCTTTGGTCAAGACGATAAGCTAACGTTCGCTAGCTAAGTTATGTGTCCGAGCAGACGCTCCTTGATTCAATTTCCTGCTGGAAAATAGTGTTACAACCTGCTGTTCTCTGCAAAACATTAAGAAAAACAAACATGCATTGTGGGTTGTTTGACCAAACCTAATGCATATGCAACTATTGCTCAGAATAAGCAATCTCTTTGCATTTTAGCTAGCCTTGTGCAAACTGGTCAAAATGTGCATATTATTGTGCCAGCTAGCGCTAGCATGATAATGGTTTCATGTTTGCTAGCTTTCCATCAACGAATCTCTGACATAATGGCAATGAATCTAACGTAATAGATAGTCTGGGTGGCGTTTTGATTGGATTAGCTGTTTACTTTGTTTATTCTGTGTTCCGTAGTTATAGAAAGGGCCCATCAACTTTGACCCCATCTGAAAGGATCTGTGTCCATTGCTCCAGCATCAACGGTTGGAGGTGACACTGCTTCAGACCGGTCAGTATACTCGTAGTTAGTAATGACGATGTCAGATCCTAATAGAGTTATAAAACCGATATACAACTCACTGCCGATAGGTAGCGTAAAAAGTGCATAATGCAACTTTAATGATATCCAACTTTTCTTCTGCAGATTTTGGAGTCAAACTAAGCTTCAGTATGCCTAACATACTGAAAAAACAATATTTTGTAGAATCTGCTTGTATGCAGCATAACACTAAATGCATATTTTCCATAATTTTCCATAATAAAATGCAACCTAATCTATGGAAACTCCATCTTAAAACAAATACATTTGTATGAAATTGTGTCTTGCTATAAAGATCCATAATTTACAATGTTACACTAATTCCCCAAATGGTGGCACTACAAATTGTACAACCTGTTACAGTCATGAAATTAATTTAACTGGCCACTCTCCTCAAACAAAACACATTTGCCTCAGGGAGACATTTGTTTTCCATTATGGATATTCCACCATTTTAAAATTTTAAAACCATTTTTCAGTTGTTACATGTACATGTCTACCTCGGGAACCTCATTGCTGCTATCCCTGCATTTTCAGTTGCACATACTACCTTACACCTCCAAATGGCTCGATTGTACTGTCAGAACTGCCATTTGTACTTGCATTTGCCTCATTGCACAATTCATTTTCCACTTGTTCATACATATACTTAATATGTGTACATTTTCTGCCCTCGCCTATTTGCCTTCATTGCTCATTTAGAATTGCCATTTGCACTGTATTTGCCTTCATTGCACATCTATACATTCCACTTGTAACATATAGTGTACTTCATACTTGTACATTTCCTGCCCTCTTCTATTTGCACTTCTGGTTAGATGCTACCTGCATTTTGTTGTACAGTACCCGTACTGTTCAATGACAAAGTTGAATTGAATCTAATCTAGGTGATGCTATAACAACCACATATTCATTATTATTATTGTATTATTATTGTCTACTCTTTTTTTGACTCCCGAGTGATGACATTTTGCACTTTTGCACACATGCTCAGAGATATGAGTCTAGCTAACAATATCTCTGACATAACTAGCCAAACTTTGACAAAACATGAATAATGCATCTTGTCATGAATATCTGGTATTCACAATTAACCTTTTTGGCCCAAAGGGGAGAGCTATACTGTTGACTATTTATTTGTAAGAGAAATGCGTTAGTCACACACTATCTTAATTGGCCAAAAGGGGTCACTGCATCATTTGTGGCGGTAAACGTTCACAGTTGCTTTGTTTTATTCATATTTTTTAGGCTATTTACATTGGAGTAAAACAGTTTATATGTTTATATTTTGGGTTCTGATAGGGTATGACAGCTGAACTGAGCATATTAAAAATAAATGGTGTTCAGCAGTTCAAAAAAATCTATGCTACAAATGCATAAAGGAGGTTAAAAATGTTTATGGCACAATTGAAAGGTAATACAATGAGGATAAAAGCTATTTCTCAGTGAATGAATATTCCTGCAGCTTTGGGAGCAGTTGGCAGTGTAGACTTTACTCAGTGTAGAGTCAGACATCATGTCCTGACAATTAGCTCCTTGCTGCCTTCCTCATTTATCTCTATTGGTCCAACATTACCCTGTATTAAAAAGAGACATGGGATAATAGCAGTAATGATGTTGATGATGGAATTAGACAGCTGATACAGGCGTCATCTCGTTGTGCCTGGAATTCAAAAGGGATTTCGCCTACGATCAGAGCTTGCCTTTAGTGCCTCTATTCCTGGATGTTGGAGGGGACCTTCAAGTGGACGTGAATTTTTAGGGAAAACGCTATAATGCTAGGGGGGCATTAACATTAGCGTACAGCCAATCAAAACTAAGCGCCTGTGCCAATATGTGCGATGGACAGACGCTAACACAGGTGTGTCTGATGGCCAGGCAGGCTGGCATGCGGCACACCACAGCTTTGCCTGAAATATGAGAGAACAGCAGGGATAGAGAAATCATTTGGAAAATGATTTGAAATATGCCTTATGATCACAAGTTAGGGGGAACAGGATTTAGGAGTACAGAAGTGACAGGCTTTTTAAAAGTCTATTATCAAGGGAATATTCACCTAATAAAAGGTAAATACTTAACGTTTATTTCTATTTTGAGTTTCGGCGTTAACACTGGCTTTTTTTTGGCCTCTCATAAATAACTAATTAGCCACAAAGTAGTCAGTTGCCAATTAATAATGTGATTGCCTATAAAATGAACCGTGGACCTCAGATAGGCAGAGGGACATTAATTACTCATGTGGGTTGCCCAAAGACAGACTTCCAAACTGGCAGCAAGAGCACAAACTAACTTTATTGTGTAACTCCTTTATAAAATATTTAGAAAGGTGTCATTGCACACACACACACACTGCAATGTATTTCCTATACACATGAGAACAAATGACTGCCGTAGAAATAGCGATCATATTTCAGCAATGGTCAATTCAGTTCATTAGGGCCATTCTTACCGCTGGGTATTTTCTATTGATTGGCGAGCGTCGTGAAGCTATATTCTACACTCTAAATATGAATTCTCCAGGCTTAGTATGGACATACAGATGGACTGAACTGACACCACAGTTATTTAGACAACTTGTTGACAATTTGTTTCATATATCATGAATATTTCCAATATTTTCAGTGGGGTAAACATGTCAATGTGACAAACAGCCAACAAATGGCGAATAAAAGTAAAAAAAAAAAAGAAAAAAAAAAAGGTTTTTCACAGTATATTTCTATTTGTCCATGTCCACAGACTGTCAGCCTACTAAACTACCTTGTAGTGTGGCTTTGATCAAAGGGAATAGGTCTTCACAGTTATACCCACAGCCCCTGGAGCTGCCACAAATGGAGGCAGCAAGTGACACATTGTAGGTGTTGGTGTTGACAGCTGGTTGCCTGTGGGACTGCAACAGAGGCCAGCGTCACTAGCAGGTGTGTGATGTTTGACAGATAATAGCTGATAAACACATGCCCAAACACCAGATAGCCAGCTGAGGGACAGGCGACATATGAGGAGGAACTGTGCCTTCAGCCATTTAGTAGAACCCTAAAGCCAAGCCTACAAATCAAGGACACTCAGGGTCATCTCTAACAAAAATCTTCTCAAAATCAGACCTATTATTGGAGTTTGACATTAATGTGTAGCTTTTAAGATACAGTGGAATGGTTAATTAAATTAGTAAGTGCTCAGAAAATGTTTTTTTTTTTTTTGGTTGTTGCCGTTTTCTTTTCCTAGAAAACCGACACAATTCACTTGTGTATGTATGCCATGACATAGATGGGAGATTTAAGTTGATAAGTTCTTGGGAACTTATAAGAATCACACATGCAGCTTGGTTGGTCGATTTTCAATCAGAGCGATAACTGTTAGGTTCCCTGCTTTGTTCTGCAGTGGAAAATCTAAGCAACAAAAAGGTCCACAGTGAAACACAGCCAAAACAAATAAACGTTACATTTCACAAAAAATATGTCTCAGTGAAGAAGGGCCCCCTCAGAAATTTGCAAATTTAATCAGATTCTTTTTATGACACAGTAGGGTGGCACCAAGCATCTTCATTCACATCTAGATAACGGAAGGAAGCTAGCATGATGGCGAAAGGCTCATCTTAAGCTATTACAACATGTTACTGCAAATGTCTAGGGGGAAAGGGAACATGGGAAACATGATCTGATAACGGGGTGCTACACGGCGTGGCAGATATATTCTGACAGTTTGCTGCTCTGTATTGAGCCAACAGACTCCGGTGCTGCAATGTAAGAGACTGGAAAAAGGAGAATAGAGCGACCCTGCAAACAAGGCTGCCTAGTCAACAGGTAACAATATCAGCACTTAGCTCAGCAGCTGTGAGAGAGAGCTAGGCCACAGACCAGAGACTGTTTCTGGTGAGTTGGTGCTGTGGTCGTTGCACTGGCTCTGAGAACAGACTCCATACACATCAGCCCTCACTGATTGAATCCACACAGTACAGACACCCATGCCATCAACGTCTATTATACACTCCAACTTACTGGAGATACAAAAGGCACCCAGGAACAAAAATCCAATCATCCCCCCCACCCCTTTCTATAAGGATTTGCTACACAGTGGTAGGTCTGGGGACAAATAAATAATCACGTGTCTATCCCCGTTGGAGCCAAGAAACTGTTACAATGTTGTTTCCCTTTTCAGACATATCTCTTTTCTTTAAATAAGATGGAAGGAGTTACCCAGAAAGCAATACTGCAAATTGTCATTTAGGGTTCTTTGAGGTTTAGGTTTGTTTTGTTTTTCCATGCCAAACATGAAACCAATGGTTTTGATTTCCAATGGTTTTGAAACCAATCGTTTTGTTTGATTATGCGATAAAGTGTGTGAAATTGTGGCCTTTGCAAAAGCAAGGAATACTGCCCATAGACATTAGGCCATAGTAGTCAAAAAGCATGAGGGATAGACAAGAACTGTGTTTTTTAAATAACAGTTTATTGATGCATATTTTCCAAATGTCTTTCCCTATTGTGTCCCCCGCTACCTACCCCCCCTTAACTGTGGAATCATCACACTCATTCTCAATTCATTAACATGCTCCTGCTTATTTAGCCATGCTGAGACAGTTTCGGGAAAGAAAAATCTACTGGAAAACAGTCAATATAAATAGGGCAGACAAAAAAAAAGTGAGCTCCTCCTCCCTTCTGCGCTTATCACACTGTGTTCTATTTTGTTCCAACAATAAAACGATAGCAAAGTCCTCTATAATGAAGTGCAGGGAGATAAAATATGCAAATTTGCTGAGAAGGGATATAATTAGGGCAATAATAGGAAGTGTTGTTTTCACAGCTGCTCGTTTATACAAAGCCCTGGTAGTGTTTTACAAATAATATCCCGCTCTCGCTCTCTGCAAGGCGCCAAGTCTTTGCGCTCCATTAAAGACGCATCTCTGCTCTAGTCCAGCTCCAGGGCCCAGGTATTGAGTGCAGCTGTCCTGCTGCCTTTGCTGCTTGAAGCCTCAGAGTATGATCCATACACAGAGCCAAAGCCTGGCCTGGGGAGCCAGGAGCCAGCTACTGGGCCTCTCTCCAGTGGATATCACACCAACAGACTCGCCTTGCATGACACCATGTAAAGCATCTCTCTGCCACACCGGACCAAGAGCAGAAACGCACATGAGCAGCCTCTCAGACCTCTGGAGATACTTCAATGCCAGCGGAAATCAAAATTCACAAATAGGCTCTTTCACTTTCAGATTTTCACTGGGAATTAAAGCTTTCTGTGCAGGCCAACATCTAGTCCACTCCAGTCCTCTAACTTGGAATGGCATATAAAACAGAGATAAAAATAAAAATTGTTTTGAAGATCTGTAAATAAAAACTGAAGGACATTAAAACATTGGGCAAAACATATAGTATTTGCTGTCACATCATGCATTACGGATGTCAGGGAGACCTGTCAAGATCTCCACACAAACAGCCCACCTTACCTCAGGCTAATTTGTTTGTCAGGCCTTTGTTTTGATCGAAGCATGCGCGGTAATTGTGAGATGGAGATAAATGAAGAGGAACTGAAAGGTATTGAGCGAAAGAGGGGAGAGAAAGAAAGACAGAGAGAAAAAGAGACAGAGAATGAAGGAAAAATGAAAGAATTAATACAGTACTATCTGGGAGTCCCAGCGCCTTAAAGATACTGGGAAGACTTAGGAGAAATAAACATAAGAGGAGAACTGAAGGTTGCCTATTATCTCTCCTCCGTTCTGATCTATCCAAATCTCATGAATGTAATTGACATTTCAGTCCCCCCTGTAATGCACAGAGCTTATGAGGGGGTAAAAGTGGGATTGAACACAGCCAAGCAAAGTTAATGTAGATTAAAACAGAACACACAGTTACTGGGTGTCAGGAGATATGAAAACAGTATTCCGATTAAAAGACTGACAGATTCTCAAAATGTCTACACCCCATTTTTCAATGTTGACCAGCCTGAAGCTCCTTCTGCTAGTATTTTGGTGAATAAACAATTTTGGGTGTACAGTATATTTTGGTCTGAAACTTGTAGACAGTACAGGTGTTTAGTTCAGCGACTTCTCTTTTGTTTTTCCCATGTACCCCGCAACGTGTGCACGCGTGAACCATTGTGGTGGAGCAATGGCCGGGACTAATCATTATTTAGTCGTGGAAGGCCTGGAAAGGTCAGCGGTCTGAAATGTCAGACTTCAATACAGCCAGATGCGCATCGCTCCGCTCAAGTGTCCAATTAAATGGGGAATACCGAGGTTGTGGGTGAAGCACACTTCAGACATAGAGGCTAATGAGGGCCCCTGGACAGAGGCTGGGCCTGGGCCCGGCGTAGCTGATGCTGATGCGTGGAGAGCGCATCCTGAAGCCCTTTCCTCCCACACACACCACCACCCAGTAAGCAGCATGGGGCCTCACTCACAACCCCCCCCCCCCCCATGCCCATGGTTGAGGCCCCACTTGATCTTATTAGTGTCTTAAGACCTTCCCCCAACGTACTCTCAGTAGATTCTACTACAAGTTGGGGAAAGAAGAGAATGAGAAGATGGAGAATGGCGAGGAAGAGAAAAGATTGGGGAAGAGGACACAAAAAACGAGTAATAATAATAATAGAACTCCCGTTTTCTGTCACAGCGCCCAGTAAAGTGTCACAGGTGGGAGAGGAAGTGAGCAATGTTATTTTTCATTTGACACCTTATTGTTCACACACTGTAAATTGTAATAATCACAGTACACCATGGAATATGTCTGCCAAGATTATAGCAGCTGTCCTATTTGTTTTCACAGTCAGTTAATGAATACAATGCAAAACCAGGAAATTAACCAGACCGGACAGTGCATTGAGCCGAATACTGGCCCCCTAAAACAAAGACAAAGACCCTGATATGAAGTACATCGCATAATGTGTCCCACTCTCTCTGCGTGTCTGATTGCCCTCCCCAGAATGGTCAAGGTCAGCGATAGTCTTGCCTGGGCTCGGGGAACAGATGCCAAATAAATCTGGGAAATTAGGAGGTTCCACGTGCCTCACATAAACACTATTTTAATCAAAGCATATTAGACCATCCAGATACTTTAGACATATGGGCACTGTATCCTTTCTGGCGTCCCCATCTGTTTCCTCTCGCCATCTCTGCAATTCGTTCCATCACCCAGCTGCTTTTCCAAGACATTGAGTTCTCCCTTCCCGGTAAAGGCTCTTTACAGCACTGGTCCAACTGGGGTGCTCCAGATAACAACACATTGCAGCTCCGCAGAGCGTCACACCCATGCTGTTTCATAACACCATATAATAACAAAATAATATATCATATTAAAACCAAAAGAAAATTAATAGCTAGCTGTTTGATGTCTTAACTCACATTGCTGTATCACTGTGTACAGTAGGAAACACTTTTTTCAAGTGAGCGTAAGTGCTGTGTCTGTGTGTTGTAATAAACAAGCAGGTTATGGATGGGGTATGGCAAAATTATCCAGTGATTCTTACATGTGTACTGTGTCGAATAATAGTGACCAGAGCCATGCATCAACAAATATATAAATGCAACATTTTACGTTTTGGTCCCATGTTTCATGAGATGAAATAAAGGATCCCGGAAATTATCCATAATCAAAAAAAAGTCTGCCAACATTTTCCAAAAAGAATCCAAACTTCTGACAGGATTGGCATATCAAGAAACTGATTTAACAGCATCATCATTAACCAGGTGCACCTTGTGCTGCAGACAATAAAAGGCCACTCTAAAAGGTGTAGTTTTGTCACACAACACAATGCCACAGATGTCTCTTGTCTTGAGTATTTACAGTAGGCACGCTAACTGCCAGAATGTCCGACAGATCAGTTGCCAGAGAATTTAATGTTAATGTCACTACCAAAATGCTGAGGACATACAGGTTCTGCAATTTATCTGCGCACATTATCTTTCACAAAAACAATGTTACGGTCAGTACCGTAACTTCAGTACTTCCTGAATGCAACTACTGAAGATTAAAACTACTTCCTATCATAATGGTTTGAATGCTATTCCTTGTGAACTTGTTGCAAAGGAATCGAATTGAAAGAATAAATAAACTGCATTAAATTAGTCAAACATAATTTATTGGAATGTATATCCTATTGAATAAACTTATTGTACCAAAGACAAATGACAAGCTGTTTAGCTGGCATGATCAGCTCCCTGGATCACTGCAATGCTCTTGCCACTGTTTGAAGCAGCATGTTAAACTGCTGGTCAAGACGAAAGTACTGGCAAAAAATCCTCCGACAAAGAGCTTTGTGAGCGATGGCTGATACTCTGACAAAGTGATGGAATGCCTAACATTGTGATAATATAACATGCATTTCTGATGCTAATATTATGATTGTGTTTGCAAACAACAAAAATTAACAATATGTTTTGTAGTAATGTTAATATTTTACACACTGAAAGTAAGGAGGTATTCAGCTTTGTTGCTATATTACCTATTGCTGAAAAGATAATCTTTTTATCTTCTTTTGTGGTTTGACAACGTCCTGTTCTTGTACTGTATTGTAGCATTACCTCAGTGAAATTAATGACATTTGCTAGATTGCAAGGGATTCAGCACTTCGTGTGATAAGACAACGTCGTCATTTTAGAGAGTTTTGCAGTACTGTACATCCAACCGGTCTCATAACCACAGACCACGTTTAACCATGTCAGACCAAGACATACACATCCGGCTTGTTCACCAGTGAGATCGTCTAAGACTAGCCACCCAGACAGCTGATGAAACTGTGGGTTTGCATAACGGACAATTTCTGCACAAACTGTCAGAAATCATTTCAGGGAAGCATATCTGTATGCTCATCTTCCTGTGTGTCCTGACTGCTGTTTGGCTTCATAACCTTCAGTGGGCAAATGCTCCCCTTTAATAGCCACTAGAATGCCTAGATACTGTAAGTGTGCTCTTCACGGATGAATACTGGTTTCAACTCTACTGAACAGGAACTTGATAAAATCTCAAAAATTGTTGCATGTTTCGTTTATATTTTTGCTCAACATATTAAGAGAGTTTGTTCAGGTTGTTAAATGGCAGCAATGTCGGCACCTTTAGCATTGAAATTTCGGTGATCAACCATATGAATGCACCTTCTACATTTCTCTATGAAATAATCTGCTGTAAACAAACAAAACTGAGTAGTAAAATTAGCAATGTTCAATCAATGTTCTGTTTTTAATGATTAGCAATCGGGATAATGAGTATACTTTTGTGGTGTCAGGTTTTAATAACTGAAATCTGAAATAAACAGCACAACCCAGAGGCATAAAACTATAAATTAGCAACGCCAATGGAGGATGAAGTGTTAATTTGAACATTTAGCTACATTGGCAAAACTCTCTACTTTCGATACAATATATGGCTGTGGTAGTAAAGTACCCAGTGTGGGTACCAGTCTCTCTAGCTAACACTCCACTCCTTGCCAATCATTGTTATTGCCAACGACAATAGGAGTGCCAAGGAGTGGAATGTAGTAACTGAACAGAGCCAGTCACCAGGCTTGTAAATAATACCAGCTCTGAGGTCAGAGGTTGCATTATTCGGTCCAGTGTTTTTTTTTCTCTTTTCTTGAATCTAGTGTCTATGCTCATCTTTTCAGAATCAACCATTAGGAGACACTGGGCACTCACCGGGGCTGGTGATGGTTAGGAGGTCTAGACGTCTCTGTTGCTGTAACAAAAGTAAAAGAGAAAAATGGTCAAAACATGGTCATACTCAAACAGGCTTGGTGTCTCTCAAGTAAACATCTCCCCAAAAAGAAATTAAATGGCATGAAATGTACAGATAATGTCAACCGTCTGCAGAGCCGTGGATCAATAATGCTCCTGATAACTGTTGATTTGACATATGACTGATGTCATGATTGAAACTTGTGTACAATTCAGTCTATAACTGTGAAAAAAACTACAACCACTACTATTAATACCACTTTTCATATATTAATACTACTATTTCTACTACTACTACTAATATTTAAAAAAATGTACATTATGTAAATTACTGGCATGTGAAACACTGACTTAAGATTGAACAATGGAGGTATGGCATAGTAGGCTACATCACAGCCTAAAAGAGGTTGGTATTGGTTGATTATTATAAGGCAACAGTTTGTCTGATCCATTTTCAACATTCTCTCTAGGCGCCGTCACTATTGCAGCCAGGGGAATGTCCCTTGCCTCCGCCTAAAGGCCGTGTGATGGAGTGTGTTTGAGAGAGTGCCCAATTTTGTACTTGATGTCTGTAGTTTGGAGAATGGGGCCGGATGAGGTGCGGCTGTAGCTCAGCCCTCTCGTTAACCCTCTGCCAAGACTGCAGGCTCATGAGGGGTGCATTAATCAACACCTCTCTTACACCGGTTGTCCCTGAGGTCCAAAATCATGCAACACAGATCTGTGTGCGTGTGTTCAGTCAGTGTACTCAGTCGATGCTGCATACATTCTCGTTTCCTCAATGTGATACTGAGGACAGGTTGCAGACAGTAATCAGTGAGAGTGCAATCATAGGCTGAAGCCGTCTCCACTAGGATACAAGCATGTTAATGTAAAAACACACATCTTGGAAATAGACGTAAGGCGTAACTCTCCAAAGCCAAACAGGGCTTCTTCAGGTCTCCTCTCAACATGTAGACAGCAATCAGACCAAGTATCCACTCAGATGTTTGAAATACACTGAGTGTTGTGGAACAGAGAAAGCATGAGGCACATAGTGATATAGGCAGAAGAGGTCACTGTGAAAACAACCTGTGGAGACTGTCCACACACCACTTAGTTGAGATGAAGCTACTACGTTATATCTCTCAGTTTACTTCACGAGAGACACGGTAAACACCAAGCTCTATGGGAATTCTTAGAAAAGCTGTCGAGTTTGTTTGGTCATTTGTCGAGGAAAATGCAGAACATTATTTTTTTCACTAGGTACCACAATGAACCTTTTTTCTTTTGTGCAGCTAAAGAAAACATTTTTGCAATACATTTTTAGCTTCAAATGTTTCATGTTGCACTGCAGTCGACACATTATTCAGTCTATTTTCAATTTGAAATTGGTGCCCATTGATTGATTTCTTCTTCTGACATTTTTCTATTGACCTCCCAACTTATAAATTACCTCTGATTTTGCTTTGAAAAACAGGCTGGTGTTCATGCATTCCTATCAGGATTTTTGTGCTGCCCTCTAGTGGTAATCTATATTTTTGCATGTGAAAGTGCAAAAAACCTCTACTCTTAAAACACACTCTCTTTGGGAAAGAAAGGCTAGAGTTGTGACCAAAAATCTGCTATCTGTCAATGTTCATAAAATCAAAAGGTTCCTTGAATTGGTAAACACTTCATATTCAAACTGATAACCTGTACAAGTACAAAATAATGATTTAGAAAACAATGTGAATAAAGATATTTCCCAACTAATTCATGACAATCCATAAAATGATCACATGACAATAGATTCTGGTGTTGCCTGAATACTCGGTTCTATGAAAAAAAGAGTGATACCATTTTCATAAATGTGGGAAAACCGCTTAACGATAACGCTCAGTGAAACAAGATTAATCTGCCATATACTTCCCTGTAACAAGCCATACTTTGTAAGTGTGTGCCTCGGTAGGAGAGAGGAGGATGGGCATAGTGTTTCAGCCTTGCTCAATCCTGTACCCCAACTCTGCTTATCCTGAGATAATTAATCTACAGTGAATTAGAGTATTACAGCACACTAACACTGCTCGCCTCACTCTCTCATTGTCACTCCTTACATGGATAAGATGCTTAGTTTTTCCCAGGAAAAGAGAGAGAGCGAGAGAGAGAGTGAGAGAGAGAGAGAGAGAACACATTAGGAAAGGCAATCCCGGGCAGAAAATAGGATTGTATTAATCTTTATCAAACGCAGCCAAGAGCTGTGGAATCACACAACCCAATACACCCACTGCCAGCGTAGCCACCATGTAGAGTGGGTGTCCAGTGCCCCCATGCTGTCACAGGGCTTAACCAGGTCCTGATATAGAATGATACTGTGTTAGTGTGTGTGTGTGTGTGTGTGTGTGTGTGTGTGTGTGTGTCAGGTTGACAGGACTGATAGTTCCCTGTGGCACAGCCTAAGGTCGGCGGGTGGAACAGGTTAAAGGGCTGTTCGGGTATGAACTGAATGTAGGTAGCCAATACACCCACCCAGCTGTCATGGTAACACCTAATATAATGCTAATACTCCTAATGTAATGCCTAATGTAATACTAATATTGCTCATAATGAAGGTAACCGTGTTGAACATATTGTTGCAAAAAGAGGACATATAACTACCAGACTTTTGGTAACATTTATGTTTTATTTGAAATTCTATTTTGGCGTCTTTTTTGGGTTCTGCATATTTCAGGTGTCTCTGATATTCCCGGTTCTTACGTGTGGCATTATCTGAAATACTGTAAATAAAATAATTAAATACAATGATTTAAAACAAAGAAAAAATGGTACGATAAAGACAAAACAATCTAAAAATAAACCATCCACTTACTAAATACCAATGGGGTTTAATATTGAATATTTTAGATATTCAATATTTTAGATATTCAAAATATTTTTTTGTTATTCCATTTATTTTACTATTTCAATATACATACATCAAACTGGTGTCAGTTTTGTAAAAGTAAATAGTTGGACGTGTTGCAGAGTTAATTGATTAGTACTAATTTCAATAAGTAAGCTTTTTTTCTCATTAAATATATGCTATATATTTTCTAAAAATGAAAGACTTTGGCCAACATAATTTTGTGGACAAACTGCTCCATGTGAATCAGAATGGCTTCAGTCCTAACGGGAACCAGTTTCTCAATCCGAGGCATCTCTTCAATATACAGTACTCTCTGAGGTTACTCCTCATGATCCTAAAAAAGCCTGACACTCTAAATGTGTCTACACTTGCATGGTATTCTTTTCTAGGTAACTGAATCCCAATTGAGTATTCCAGTCATAGTTGGTCAATTTGTTTTGTACCTTCACTGGATATAGAACCAATTGGAGTAACAGAAAGCTTATGCCCACATGGATGCTGATGATACCTATTTTAAATCCTCCCAATAAATGTACCTACCTGAGGATCTAAGTTACTGTTACGCACGCCTCCCGGGGGGTAGGGAATGCAACACCTCGCTACATGTGAGGCCCCGTGGAGTGGGGAAAAATATGGGGTCGTGGGTGCGAGGAAAGATGACAGAGGCAAGTCGTACCAGTTGTCCACATACAATGGTAATGGAGGGAAAAGCAAAGAAAGTAAAGATTAACAAAGCCCCTACCCTGCCTTCCCTGCCTGACCAAAGCTTACCTGATTCTAGCACCTAAAAGGTGCACAAACCAAAAATACAGGGGGTGGTCAACACTGGGGAACGTAACAGTTACACAACAAAATTCTTCTCTATTTAAAACACTCCCCCCGCTAACCCTCCTGCTATCCTTGTTTGGAAGAGATAATGACATAAAAATAGTTACACAATTGCTGTATCTGTAAGTTTTACAGAATATCCTCATATTCATACCTAATTTATTCTAAGCAACTGGATTCAAATAACAACCCATTTATGTGGGCGTGTAAAACACATGATTCATAAAAAGCACTTATATATGTCCAAACTGGAAGGACTAGCTATAACAAACGTTATATCCTACTTATTAGGTTGGAAAAGGCATCTTCTTATCTCCTGGAAATCCATTTTTTTTACGTCAATTGACTGATCAGTAACCATCTTATTACAATTAGGCCACTAAAATACATTGAGACACATTTTGGCTCATTCTTAAAATAGAGCGTGAGGATTGCCATCCCTTTTCTGATGGTGTTGTGATCATGTCCCCTGTCTAAGTGAGCAAATCACTTTATAATCAAACACATTATAAATAGGACAGTCCAATTCTAGAAGCAAATAAAGGGTCATTTATACTGATATCAATGTCCAGCTGCCAGGAAACAGCTTCCTAACCCCCTTGGACCTTGATAATACCTTTGATCTGAGGTAAAGCTATGACCTTTGTGTATATAACTTTTCCAGATACCTACAGATTATAAACATCTTCCTGCCAACCCACACATAACAGATGCCATCAAAGCAAATTGGGAGAAAGAACTAGGCACTGATATCTACAAAGGATACCTTCTACCCGCCCCATTTCATGCGAACATATGTATTGGGACAATTCAACTAAAAGCAAATGTAAGACATATAAAAGGTAGTATTTAGTCCAAATCCCTCACAGTGAATCAGTGGGTAATTGTCCTGTTGCATTATGAAGCACCGCCCAATGAGTCTGGTGGCATTTTCTTGTACATTGGTAGCCAAGATGCTTCTGTACATTTCTGAATTCATTCTGTAGCTGTCATTCGTTACATCATCAGTAAAGATGAGTGAGCGTGTTCCAGAGGTGGCCATGCATGCCCATGCCATGACACTGCCTCCACCATGATGAGGTGGTATGCTTTTGATCATCTGCAGTTCTTTTACTTCTCCACACTATTGCCTTCCCATCACTTTGGTTCACCATTGTCTCATCTGTCCACAAAACTCTTACAAAACCATATTGGCTGATTTCTGTACATTTTAGCAAATTTCTAATCTGGCCTTTCTGCTTTTGCTGCTAATCAGAGGTTTGCATCTTGCAGTGTAACCTTTTTAATTCTGATTGTAGACTGTTATACTTTCACCCCAGCATGCTGGAGGTTGTGATTTCACCAACTTATTTTAGGACTCTTTTGTACAGCTCATTTTTCTCTCATCAACTGCTGTTGTCTTCCTTGGCCAATCTAGTAGTAGCCAATTGCTGATGACACCAGTCGTTTCTTTCTTTTCCATTCCAAACTTTTGTGCTATAGTTCTAATCGAGTTAACTTTTAGCATCCAAATATTTAACAGACGGCTCCCTAGTCTGAATGTTGGATTAATGCTAATCACACCAAATGCAGACTCCAAAGGTAAAAGCAAAGGATGGATCTGAGATTACACATTCACAGCTCCTTTAGATGTGGACACTCAATGCAACAGGAAACACCAGATAAATAAATTAAAAAAAACTCTCAAGTAAATGTCCCAAGTTATGTGTTGAAAAAGACTGAAATTCTGTATTGATGCCTCATTTTAATCTTTTAATCATATTTTCATATGCACTGAGTGTACAGCAAAAATAGTAATTCTGACTTTACTGTCCCAATACTTAAGGAGAGCACTATATATAATATCTCAATACAGTATCTTTTGCTCATCTTTTTCAAGGGTGGTGGTACCAAAGTGACCTTGAATTGCAACACATGTTAATTAACAAAAACACTGAAAAATTTGCAAACCGTGTTATACCACAGAAAACAAGGCCAATTTGAGGTTTGGACTGTAAGAGGACACTGGTTGGGTTAAAATGACTATACGTTAGGATTGTCATGACTACCTTACTTGTCTACCTGTGACTTGATATCCACCATCAAACTCTGCTGGTTAAACATTTAATAGACTGGCTTGATTGAGTGATTGCGCTTATTTCACAGTTTTGTTGAACAGGATCCACCATAAGCATCGGCAAATAAAAACGGACACCTAAAACCTTCTTTCAAAAAAGTCATTAATGTTATCTGTCCGATTCTCTCCCGGTCCAATATGTAGATGTAATGTGGTGCAGGTGAGGAGGAGTATGGCTGTAATTAACAGAGCAGGCCAGCAGATAGGAGAGGAAAAGAGAACGCTCACTCCACGATAATCCAGGGAAAGACGCAGCCGTCTACAAAACCATTCATTAACTAAATCTCACTTTTATGACTAAATTAAATATTCATGCACAATCTACCCGAAACCAATTTGCAATATTTGCACCTGAATTTACTTTTTATATTTGCTTCTAATGTGAGAGAAGGGGTGGAGTATTTTAAATCCACCCAAGATTTTGGAGCTCATTTCAGATCTGTGTAAGGTCAATATTATAAAATTACAGCTAGTTTCACCTTCCACCCGTTCCCAGTTATCAATTCAAACAGATGGATACAGGGCAAATATCATTAAACTAAAATAGCAACCATACGGTAAGGTCTTTTTCCAAGAAAATAATATTATGGAGGCAAATCTTGCAGGAACATCCACAGGGGGGATTAAATGAGTGTAGCAATACTGTCATCTGACTGTGGAACAGATGTCAGTTAGTGTTTCCCTGGTAGGCCCCGTCCCAGTCCAAACAAAGTAAAGGAAATTAGCAGGGTGCTATAGAAACCGTCTGCTTCTGTTCCTGGTCGGAGAATCATTGTTTTTTCGGGTGTCCCCTAGGACTTCTCGATCTGATGCCCCATTTTTAGGGCCACAGTGAGCCAACAATCTGACTCACTTCTCCCCCAGCCCCCATCTCTATCTCTGTCAATTAAATTCAGTTAAATTAAAATGCTTTATTGGCATGGAAGGTGTTGTCACATACATTGCCAATACCAACTTACGGACACAAATCAAATCAATGATGACACAGACAACTTTATAAATAACATCAGTTAACAACATTAATCTCTCTCTCCATCTCTCTTTCTCAACTTCAACAACAGGAAAGGAGAACTCTTCCCTATTGTGAGGTCATCCTTGCCTCCCCCCCGATCTCTCCCCCACGCCACACGTCCAACTCCCCCAGTTAGTCTGTAAACTGCTTGCCACATCACTAACACACCACAAAATGAAGTTAGGGAAGCCTCTCTGTGTCTTACTCATCTTCCAGAGGGAGAGACAGCAGTGAGGTAATACTGAGCCAATCGTCTTGGCGGTTTTTGCCCTCACAGGTCAATGCTGGATTATACATGATTGAAAAATTGATTACTTAAAACATTGGATACTCTGTATTAACATTTTGAAGCTACCACAGGTACCAGCAAGAAACATGAACAAAAAAAATATAAGATCAAATTTAGCAACTCTTGTTTTATTAGCTATTACTATTATACTATTTTTTACAAATGGTGCCATTTCCTTTGCTTGCTTTTCTAAATGTGGGACTGAGCTATAGCATCGGAGTATTCTAGAAATAGCTCTGGTGGATTTATGTCATTTAAGCGCAACTCATATGAATCACTATTAATCATACAAACAATGCAAATAATGCTATTCCTGATCTGTTTATTGTATTTTATTACGTACATGTGTAATCAGTCAGTTCATTTGTAGATAATCTGTCAACATTAACATAATACAATCTGTTTTACCATGAACAACATAAAAAGGTATGAAAGACTTGGTTCTACTTTAAAATGGCTACCTTAGTAGCAAAAATGTATCTATCTCTCTGTATGCATGCACTTACATTTAGCAGTGGGGCTGTCTAAAAATGTCAGGTCTAGCCAGGGGATGCTTTGTTGCGTGACCAGGAGCCCTTGGTTAAAAATACAACGAAACAAATAAAATATTAATTCCTTCAGAGAGAGAGCGAGAGAGAGAGCAAGCTCCCCTCAGACCAAAAGTCTAATTCTGCCACCTGCGCTCCACTGAGTCCACACTGACTCCTGCCGTCCTCCTTCCACAGCAGACTAGTGAAATCTAATAACGCGCCAGCCCTCCCCCTACCTGCCACACACCACTCTGCGATTCAGCAGTTAAAAGCCATGATTGAATTTCGTCTTGATTTCATTAAATATTCATAAAGGCCAATTAGAAGGGCAGCTTAGCTGGCTGTGAGGACCATTTTCCATCATTCTGTCACGGACAGTCCATCAGTTGGCCTGTGTTTGAAAGTGGACCCTGACAGTCCATATGATTGACCCTCAGTCCTCATGCCCTCCCCTCCCTCCCAATCCTTGGAAGCCCTCTCACACACAGAGGGAGGGGCAGAAAGTACACCCACCCGAAATACCCTGCGGGCCCCAGAGAAAACGAACATGTACATTTCCAGAGGGAAGCCGAGACAAAATAATATTCTGACAGCAACAGTGGACATCTTTTGAAATGCCTTTTTGGACATTTCATTGGCGATGTAGAACCATTGTTTTGTGATAGAGGGAACCTCAAATCGAGTCAACTAAGCAGCCTCTTGTCCTCCAGCAGCAAATTTCACACTGTATTGAATAGCAGAGAAATTCAAGAGAAATAGCAGACTCAATATTTCTTTGATTTAAGTCTGGCAGAAGGAGGATGAATGAGTGAAATATACGTTCATAGTACACAGACCCCTTCACTTTCTCCACATTTAATTGTGTTATAAACTTAATTTGTAATTGATTACATAATTTGTTGGCCATCAATCTACACACAGTACCACATAATGACAAAGTGAAAACATGTTTTTTAAATGTGTGCCAATTAAAAATGATCTCCACACAGATGTTCAGTTGGGTTCAAGTCTGGGGTTCAAGACATAGCGCTTAGCATTCAGGCCTAATAGTTAAATTTTGGTCTCATCAGACCAAATCATCGTTTTCCTCATGCTCTCAGACTCATTTTGGCAGGTTCTCCCATCTCTGTAAAGAATTTCTGAATCTCTGTTAGAGTGGCTACTGGTTTCTTGGTCACCTCCCTGACCCAGGCCCTTCTTGCCTGGTTACTTAGTTTAGCTCCTTGGACAGACAGCTCTAGAAAGAGTCTTGGTACTTCAGAACTTCTTCTGTTAAACTATGATGGAGCCAAGTGTTCTCCTGGGAACTTTCAATGCTTTAGCAATTTTTAATTATAATCTTCCCCAGATCTATGCATTTACAAGTTTCCATCTTGGAGGTCTACTCAGAGTTCCATGGACTTTGGTCTAACATGCCCTGTGAAGTGTGGGCCCTCATATAGAGACGTGCCTTTCTTAACCATGTGCAATCAATTGAATTCTCCGCATGTGGACTTAAATCATTTCAGAGACATCTCAAGGATGATCAAAAGATACAGGACGCATTTGAGCTCAATTTGGAGTGTAATGGCAAAGGGTCTGAATAATTATGTACAGTCATGTGAAAACATTTGGGCTGACCCCATTTCATCTACTAGTTGATTGTTTGGACAGTAGTCAGTTGGTCGACTAAGATTTTATTTAGTTGTGCAGTCGCATGTCCATGTGATTCCCGCCTGTATCAGTCCATAGCTGGGGATGGCCTAATCCATCACAAAAAATATTGATTTGCTACTGAAATTGTATAAGATTATGTTACACAGATTTTCATTAATCTGCGTTCATTTTTTTGCACAGGTCACGTGAGTGCAATTTTTTCCAAACATTTTTGTCACCGTAATTTTTATATTTAATATTTGGACACATGGATTCGTAATCTTCACTTCAGCACTATTAACAGATAAAGGTAACCTAATCTAAAAATGACACTGAAAGATGATACTTTGTTATGATTTATTAATAAAAAATCAAGAGAAATTCCATTTCTTAGTCCTGGACAAATTTTCTTTGTAGTATTGCTTCAACTGTGTCATGTTTGAAAGCTTTCTTGTATGATCGGGCTGCTTCAAGTCCCCGCAGAGCATTTTGATGGGATTGAGATCTGGGCTTGGAGTCGGCCCTTCTATAACCATCCATTTCTTCTTTTTGAGCCATTCTGTTGTAGCTTTGCTTGTGTGTGTGGGATCATTGTTCTGTTGTAAGATCTATGTTCGATTCAGCTTCAGATTTTTTACAGATTCACATTCTCCTCAATAATTTTCTGGTACAATACAGAATCAATGATGACAAGTCGTCCTTGACAGGAGCTGGAGTCATGTGAGGGGAACGTTTCATCTCAGCTTGGTCAACTACATCACAGACTTCCCTCTCAAGGCTACATGAAGTGCAGCATTGGTCATAAGTGTGTTTGACTCTGGTTGCTAACCCCACACCCGCTGAGAACAGACTGACCTTTCTCTGTGACCTGAAATACAATCAATGATATCATGTTGACATGGTGACTGATCAATGATATGAGAACATATCATTGATCAGTCCCCGCCCCGTTATTTGCCCATTGCAATCTAAATGACTATCTCATTGATGGAGTGCAGATCAAGTGACCTGGTATTTACCAGCAGCAAAGATCAATGACCACCTACCAGAAAACACTGTGTGGAACCTCCACCAACCGCGGCGTAATCCAGTTAAATCAGCAGCTTTGACAACTATGTCAAGTCATTAATGACTGAAAAGTTCAATCTGTAGAAACTATTCTGGGTCAAGAGTCAATAAAGGACTATCCCTAAATTGGTGTATTGCTGTTATGGATTAAAAAGTTGTGTATGCATAATTAACCGTGCACAATTTAATTGTCTGCAATGCTGGTGCATTCTCCCATTTATTTAGTTTAGCTCGAATTTAAATTAGTTTACATTTAATTTGCTGTAATCTCCCCACAACAGTAGCGGGGAAAATATTAGAAGAAATTGTGTGACTAAACTGGTTTTCTACTGAAGAACTTTTCAATTTCAGTAGTTCATTCAGGTATGGGAATACATTTATTTAATGTTAAACCAAGCATAGCTCATTGTTGCTGAACACTCTTACTGGTAATTAAAAAGGACAATAATTAGTGTGCAAGCAATCTACTAGTCATGTTTACAATCCCAAAAATTGTGTGTCTGCTCAGATGAACGCACAGAAAGCAAATGGAAACTCAACATCATGGGAAAATAGTAGAAGAAAGTATACAGAGATGTGGAGGGAAGCTGGAAAATGTTGATATCGAGAGGGTGGGTTTATTAAGTAGTGACACATTTGGGAATTCTCCATGCCACTTAACAATGATAAAACAAATCCCACAGATGTTGACATGCTGGCTACCCAGATGGAAATTGTGCTTGGAGAGTGGAAACTTTTAATCATAGCATAAAAAAGAGAACGAGAAACCGACGCAAACAACTTTGCAGTGTTATTTCCCTGAGTGTCAAACTAAACTGCTTTATTGATGGGGTTCATAATGCTCGGCGGAAGCAGGCGACCAAAGAAACGTTGCCTCTTTTCATAGGGTGTTACATTGGGCAAACCAACACCCTGCTATTAAAATGCAAACCAGAACACAGACTCAGCTGTCAGTAAAGAGGGAGGAGGGGGAGGGGGTTGCCAATATCCTGCCTTCTGAGTTGGAACTTACCAAATCTTTTAGCGTGAAATGAAACAAGGCATTGACCATTGTACATGGCTTTTTGGCTAATTCCGTCAGTCATTTGTGAGATGGCAAGGTGGAGGCGCTCAATCGGGAGGATGGGCCGTGCATTATTTACATGACAGCCGTACAATGTCAAGGGGATTATCCCGGCTGGTCTGGCTGCATTTCCACAGCGGCAGAACGAGGCGAGGAGGCTGAGAGTGGCATACTAAACGCATGCAGAGGGCATTGTTGTAGGACACCATTATCCATGACAACTGGCTGAATGTGGCTGTGTTTTGATGATTTGCTGTGACATCCCTTGCCAAGATTCTTTCGAGTGCTCTTTGTTTCAGGCTGATGCACATACATTCCCTGCTACTCCCAGATACACACAAGGTGAGGGAGACGAGTTCTGATCCGAACTGACAAAACCGCTGAGATGTTGCACTTCTCGTTGACTCCCTCCGCTCTCTAGTCAGAGGTAATTTGGAGGTAGAATAAAATCTCATGTCTCTGATGATTTTTTTTCCTGCTGATTGTTTCCCTTCAGATCCCTGTGGCTATTCGAGGAGTGTCTAACCCGGTTGCTGCGATGCTCAGTGAGGCTTTGGTGAGGAGAAAGCACATAGACTGAGACTTCAACATTGTGGCCCTGGAGGGAGGAGGCCCTGCTGGAAATCAGTGTCCGATAGGGAGAATGAACGGTGTGTGAAAGAGTTGACGAGCGTAAGCAGGTTGAGGCGTGGCATGCCCTCTGGTCCTCAGGCGAGGCGAGAGATGTTACGATGTTGACACTCCTCACAGATAGTCACCAATAACGGTCAGAACCTGGATCTGCTCAACAGTGGAAATCTGTGTGTTCTCCTCTCCACTTTTATTCCCCTCGTGAGACAAAATAAACAAGAAAACAGTAATTTGACGCATCTGTAATCACCTTAGCCACAACATTGGAGCTTCAGGCTTTCATTCTGCACGCTTTTAATTTGTTTTCACAGCGGTTCGAGCAAATTGAATCTGTTAATTAAAGCAGCAAAATGAAATGCTGAGCATTATTGACGAGATGCTAATTGAGTTAGTGTGGAAATTGGTGTGGGGGGGGTGTTGGGGTATCAATAGCTAGGACAAATCATGTTACAGAGGAGCACAGGAGAGGTGCACGCCAGGCTGTCCTGCAGAGACTCCATCAGTGTGTATTCATTCACTATGTCTCCCCAGGCCCTGCTGGCATGTGCGCACACACACACACCATTCACATATACTCGGCGTCGCATACAAAAAGACAGCTGCTGCTCCCTGCGTCTCCTGCACACATCTCCAATCGGCTTTGGCTTTGCCACATCATCTGCTTTCCTCTAAGACGGAGGAGCAGCGATAGTGATGCGCGCTGCCCAGCGCCTAGCTAGCTCTGTAATCATAAACCATTTTTCAGTGCTATAGAGCAAGAGATGTAGCTGCTGTAACTGGAGGCGTATTGACAACAGCCAAAGTATACATCTCCAGGCTTTGAGGTTCACATCAGTTAGTCATTACATACAATTCATGTTAACCCTAAAATGTAAAAGTGTGGAGTAATAACCCTGTCCCCTGCAAAACTGTATGGTATCATTTAAAATGTCAGGCTATAAAAAAATCTGTGCAAATGTACAGTGTATTGCAAGGGTATAATCTCTGATACAGTAAAAGGGCTGAATTTCACAAAGAGCACGTGCCCAGACAAGGGTGTACATTTGCTTTCTGTGGGCATGGTTCCAGCAGCCGCAGTGATAACCCCAAACTGAAGGCAGGGTCATTGGCTTTATTGCCTCAACTGGCGTGCTTATCCTTCCCAAAGCTTCATTTTGCATAAATCCACCAGTATTAAACATCAATCCTTAAACAGATCATTTACTCTCTGAGCCCGCGTTCAGCCACCCTCCAGACACATGGGCCCGCTGCTAATGAGAAGAATTCCCCAAGTTGTGCAGCCGGAGTGGGCAGAGAGGGGGAGAAAGAGACGAAGAGAAGAAAAGGAGCAAATGTCAGAGAAAGAGCCACAGACGGAAATAAAAACAAAGAAAAAGGCAAAGACAAGAGAAAGAAAAGTAAGGTGTGTGTGTGTGTGTATATATATATATATATATATATATATATATATATATATATACACACGCACACACACACACACACATATCTGTAGAGAAGGGGGGGGTAGCGCGAAAGAGAGAACGGTGTCCTGGAGCTCTAATGGCACTGCAGTGTCATTTCCCATCCCTAGCCCTGCTGAAGCAGAAAGCAGGGTGTGACAGTGAGCAGTGGTTAAATTACCAAGGTGATTATGCTGCTAATTACTGGCAGTCCTGCTCTATTGATAAGGGCCCAACCTGCAACTGACAATGTGGCTCCATTTGCTACATTCTCTCAGGTTTATAGGGCCATAAGCCTTTTGGCAGCCGAGCATAAACAGAGAGAAAAAGGGAAGAATTAGAGAGAATGATAGATGGACGGCTATAAAAATGCACAAAGAGCAATAAAGGATTCACACTTCTGCCTAAAAGAACCATTATAATATATTTGTCTTATTTTTTGGTTAATTGTTAGCCAGCTAAACAACTAAGCAACTACCTAATATACCTAGCTAGCTAACTTCAATTATCCTTTTATCAACAGTGTATGAAACAAATTGTTGAGTGTTAATATAAACAAAAATGTTGCTTGTATTTTTTTAACAGTTTGACATAGTTTATCACTAATACAATGACATGCATCTAAAGTGAGCCATAGGTTAGACAGGAATCATGTCACGAATGACGGGAAAAGGCAATTTCTACAGTACAAAGTGGTGATATTAAAGAGCCTGTAAATGTGACCAAATTACAACCCAATTTTCTGCCTCCCAGGACATTTCAGACAATGCCACGATCGACTTAATCCTCATTAATATTATTAACATTTCGATGTCAAATAAAAACAATGGCAACTGTCAAAAAACAGCAACATCAGTGAATCCACTGATTTTGTAAAATAGTTGGAAAAGAAACCACCACTGCACACCGAACACATTGCTGAAACATCTTTTGCATGTTTGTCATATCTCTTATCTTTTTATCATTTCTGCCTGACTCCTGGATTTTTTTGGATAACAGAATAAAGCTACATTGCTATAGGCTCAATGCCAGAAGTGACAACATCGGTGTCGGTGAAATAGATGTCAACCAAATTTACGGCATTATGCACAAGATCCTTTCCATTGAAATAATTCAACGAGTAAAATGTTTTCATTGGCAGGCACCACCCTTCTACGTATACAGGTGCATGTAGACGAGGAGGAACAGGAGGTGCACTGCCAGAGCCCTACAAAATGACCTCCAGCGGGCTGCTGGTTTGCATGTATCTGATCAAACTGTCAGAAACAGACTCCATGAGGGTGGCATGAGGGCCTGACGTCCTTTAGTGGGACAATCCGCCGTCTCATCAGGAGCATGCCCAGGTGTTGTCTGGAAAGCATACAGGCACGTGGGGGCCATACACACTACTGTGTCAGATTATGAGCTGCTGTGATGAAATTCATGCAAGTTGGAACAGCCTGTGATTTCAATAGTTTACTTTGATTTTCGGTGTGAATTTGAATCCAGCCCTCAATCGGTTGGTGATTTTGGTTTCCATTGACCGTTGTTAGGTCATTTTGTTCTCAACGAATTACACGATGTTCAGTAAAGATTTTGATCTTTAATATATTTCCTTCCTTGAGACCCAATGTGTGATTTAAGTGTTCCCTTAATTTTTTTGAGCAGTGTATATTTTTGAATACATTTAACACATTTTTAAAATGTACGGTGGTGTTTGGTAGGCAGTATCTTAAACCCATGACGTTTGGCTCCCCAGTCGAGCGTGCTACCTACTGCTCCAAACAGGGATATCTCATTTAGACAGGCAAGTTGTGGCCTTATCAAGGTTACTATAGTACGTTCGAGTATATTGGTGACTGCAAGATAAATGTATTTTGTAAATGTATATCTATATAAAATGTATTTCGACACCTAAAAGTGATGTCATCGAAACGTCACTAATGATGAACATTTTGAAAGTGTTGTTTGTATATTCACTGTGTGAAGACAAGTGCGCAGCATTTGTGTGTTTAGCTGTAAAAAAGACCTTGGACTCTGTGTTCCTTGTTGAAATAAAGGTATAACAATTTTCAGGTCTGCTGTGAAGTGATAAAATATAAGTCTTACATGAATGTCATTTTGAACTGAAAGGTGTTTATACATTTTGACTTATACTTAGGTCCGGAAATATTTGGACACTGACACAATTTTCATAATTTTGGCTCTGTACGCCACCACAGTGGATTTGAAATGAAACAACCAAGATGCAATTGAAGTGCAGACTTTCAGCTTTAATTCAAGGGGTTGAACAAAAATATGAAAACATTGAATGAAAAAGTATGAAACGTTTAATTTCAACCATTTTCATACACAGTCCCCTTATTTCACGGGCTCAAATGTAATTGGACAAATTAACACAATCATAAATAAAATGTTCATTTTTAATACTTTGTCGAGAATGCTTTGCAGGCAATGACTGCTTTAAGTCTGGAACGCATGAACATCACTAAATGCTGGGTTTCCTCCTTTGTGATGCTTTGCCAGGCCTTTACTGCATTTGTCTTCAGTTGTTGTTTGTTCGTGGGTCTTTCGGCCTTAAGTTTTGTCTTCAGCAAGTGAAATGCACGCTCGATTGGGTTGAGATCAGGTGATTGACTCGGCCATTTCAGAATATTTCCCTTCTTTGCCTTAAAAAACTCCTGGGTTGCTTTCGCAGACAATATATCCTTATACACTTCAGAATTCATCCATTGCTTCAAGGTATGAATTGTGCTATATAAATAAACTTGCTTGCTTCAGTCACATCATCAATAAACGCTAGTGACCCAGTGCCATTGGAAGCCATGCATGCCCATGCCATCACACTGCCTCCACCGTGTTTTACAGATGATGTGGTATGCATCGGATCATGAGCCGTTCCAAGCCTTCTCCATGCTTTTTTCTTCCCATCATTCAGGTACAGGTTGATCTTAGTTTCATCTGTCCAAAGAATGCTGTTCCAGAACTGGGCTGGCTTATTTAGATGTTTTTTGGCGAAGTATAATCTGGCCTTTCTATTCTTGAGGTTTATGAATGGTTTGCACCTTGTGGTTAACCCTCTGTATTTGCTCTCGTGAAGTCTTCTCTTCATGGTAGACTTGGATAATGATATGCCTACCTCCTGGAAAGTGTTCTTCACTTGGCTGGATGTTGTGAAGGGGTTTTTCTTTACCATGGAAAGGATCCTACGATCATCCACCACTGTTGTCTTCCGTGGACGTATTGCAGAGCTCATCAGTGCGTTCTTTTTTTCTCAGAAGGTACCAAACTGTTGATTTGGCCACTCCTAATGTTCCTGCTCTCTCTCTGATGGATTTTTTTTTGCAGCCCTAAGGATGGCCTGTTGTTGTGGGTTCACAGGAACAGCTTCCAATTGCAAATGCCACACCTGGAATCAACTCCAGACCTTTTTTGATGAAGGAATAACGAAAGACTAGCCCACACCTGTCCATGAAACAGCTTTTGAGTGAATTGTCCAATTACTTTTGGTCCCTTGAAAAAGAGGGGGCTACGTATTCAAGAGCTGTAATTCCTAAACCCATCCTCCAATTTGGATTTGAATACCCTCAAATTAAATCAGAGAGACTGCACTTTAAGCCCATATTCATTGTTTAACTGTTAGTTGAATATAAATATAACAGCCAAAATAACAAAACTTGTGTCAGTGCCCAATTATTTCCGGACCTAACTGTACATTTCAGAATAAAAAATGAAATACATTTTGATACATTTAACTTTATTCAAATTACATTTCATGTATGTATACATTTTTAAATACATTTCAGAAAAGGAGAAATAACTTTATTAAAAATACATTTCAGGTATAAAAATTTAAGTGTATTCAACATATATTAGACATACATTCTACATGCATTTTGCATTGCAAAAATATATTTATTTTACATATGGGATAATGTAGGCAAGTTGGCTAGAGATTTTTATCAACAAAGATTAATCTGTAATTCATGCAGAGCATGGAAGTTGTTTGGTAATTCCGCTATTAAAATATTTTTTGGTGGAAATGCGACTGGCGACGACATTAAGGGTTAGCTTAGCATTAAAAACTTTAAATAATGATAACTTACCATGCTACAAGCTCAATGTTAGCATCTGGATTCGCACACACGACGTCCCAAGACCAGCTGGAGAAGAGAGTCTGGGTTACAATATGAGAGGCACCACTGGCCTTTTGTGGGGAGATGGCCTTTTGTGGGGAGAAGGGGATTGGGGATGCTAGGGGAGACATTCAGCACATCCATTGTACTACCGAATGTGTAGCCTACTAACGTGCTGTAAACTGACAGTGAGTAAACGCGATTCACAGCATGAATACCTACTCCCCAATACTATAAAGAAAAAAATGACCTGTGAATTGCTTTGGACAAGTCAAGTGACAGTAAAGTTGCCGGTACTGTTGCAAAAGTGTCAGGGTTCAGTCAAGCACAGACCATGGATGGTTTGGAGGCTCAAAAAAGAAAACTACAGCGACAGAAAACAATATAGCATTACGGGCCGGTTTGGCAGACAGGGATTAAGCCTAGTCTAGGACTAAAAAATCAAGTTCAATAGAAAACTCCATTGTGCCTGTTGTTTTAGTACTACAGTAGACTCAGCTTCATCTGTGTCTGTGAAACTGGCCCTAAGTATTATAAATTAATCGCACACGTTAACTTTGACAGCCCTAGGCCTGTCTGGATAACTTGTCTTGGTCTATTTTTGATGCACTCTAAATTGTCTACGATTTCAATGTCCAAGACCCTTTTGCTTCAATCCATGCCAAAGCTTAACCAAATATTGACATTTACAGAATGATTGGCAGAGATTTGGTCCGACTTTGACTATTTGCCCAAAACATTGATGTTTGGTTAACCAGCAAACGTCACAGATGTCAGGTTCAGACAAGCCTTAAATTATCTCAAGTACAGTTGTCTATAATTTATTCATACTTATTTGCAGGACAATTAAACATTGTAAAATAATGTACACACTACATTGATGAAAAGTATGTAAATGTAAATCGCTCTGGATATGAACTTATTTTGGTTGGCTTACTTTGAACATAAGTTCCGCCAGTTTTAAAGCTTATGATAAGTGCTTGTCTTACCTTGACTACCCTTTCCTTTAATAAGCTTAAAAATGTTTTATTTGACATATTTACCCAGCCATTGCAATTTGGCTATAGAATCGCTTACCTGTATTTCAACTTTTGTAGAAGAAGTATAATTTACATACTGAAAAAGTCATCTTTTCAACTTTCATTCAGCACCTAAGATAGACCTGATTTCAACATTTGGAAGCTACGTATTGAAGACATCTTTTTAAAATAATTTTGCTGCCTGGGCTATATAATAGGCATGCTATCTTGCTATACTACCTCTGGTAAAGATGAGTTTTCAGGACTAATTGGCACTCTGGATTACCACAATTACATACATACTATTTTGCCCATTATAAGATTCATTAACACTTTAAAACAGACTCAGAAGTGAAGTTCAAAGTGGAGACCTTCCCAGAGGGGGCTGGAAAGGCAAAGCATCCCCAAATGATAAGAATAAGGTGGGCAGAAAAGCCAGTGGAAAGATAGGTCATCATGCTGTTTGATCCTGGTGACTAACACTGTACAGTGTTCCCCTGTTTGATTTCTTCAGTATCATAGAATACCAAACCATCTACTATTAAAGCGAACACTGGAAAAATGCTGTGCATTGGTTAGGCTAGTTAATTAATCCTTTTACACAGGCTGATAATTAACTAAATATAAATGGTATTTATGCACATATATGTGACAGGGTGAAAATACAGTTTATCACTTACTATATACCAGAGACCTCTAATTAGGCTATATTTATGGCAATTACAGCTCCATGCCTTGATGAGAAAAAACTGAGAGGATTCATAATATTTGACCCTGAGATATATTATTTGGAATTCAAATGGGTTTAAACATGGGATTCATTTTAAATTCAAAAGGGGTTTCAAGTTCAACTGATTAATAAAACAGATATGAATCTGGCCGTGCTATGTGTGCTGTGTCAGTTTGAGCGTATGAACTGAGGAGCTTGCTGAGATGAGGTAGTGTCCCTGTAACTCTAACGGTTGGTTTCCTCTGTTTAAATCACTGCAGATGACCAGAGAAACCCTTCATTTTATCAATAACTATCTATCTGACTGTGACTCGAGGCACGAAAACCCTTAGATCCTGCTTTGTTGTGACCATATTTTCTCGCTTATATAAATTACCTTGAGCAGAGTCAATAAGGCAATAAAAAGTGGCCTTGCAACACATTTCTTTAGCACCTGAAATCTTATTGAAAACAAAGGTCTCTCATACAATTCAATGCTTACCAGTACTCAAAGACATTCAGTAAACACTCTGACAAATATTTATCTTTCACCATCTCTGGTTTTTGGCTGAATGGCCACATTGTATGGTTCTTTATATTCATAGTGGTGCATTTGAAGACAGATGTTAAGTTAGTCTAAAAAGTGACATTGCAGGGTCAGCTTTGTGTTGCCCCCTCTGAATGAGTATCTTAAGTTGTCCGCCAACCAAGTATAACAGGCTGCCATTGCAACTAAAGTGTTCATATAATTTTGTCTGTATATTATTTTAAAGGTAGGCTTTGGGCACAAAAATTCTCCTTTTGAATTCAAAAAATAAAGGAATGAGGTACAGTCATGTGAAAAACACTATTTTTAATTAAATACTACAATACCGTTCAAAAGTTTGGGGTGACAAAAATGTCCTTGATTGTGAAAGAAAAGCACATCTTTTTCCATTAAAATAACATCAAATTGATCAGAAATACATTGTACACATTGTTAATGTTATACATGACTATTGTAGCTGGAAATGGCTGATTTTCAATGGAATATCTAGCAACCATCATACACATATGATGGTTCAATCATATGTGTTCCAATGGCACGTTGTGTTTGCTAATCCAAGTTTATCATTTTAAAAGGCTAATTGATCATTAGAAAAGCATTTTGCGATTTTGTTAGCACAGCTGAAAACTGTTGTGCTGATTAAAGAAGCAATAAAACTGTCCTTCTATAGACTAGTTCAGCATCTTCAGCATTATTGTTTGTGGGTTCAATTACAGGCTCAAAATGGCCAGAAACAAAGAACTTTCTTCTGAAACTTGTCAGTCTATTCTTGTTCTGAGAAATGAAGGCTATTCCATGCAAGAAATTGCCAAGAAACTGAAGATCTTGTACAACACTGTGTACTACTCCCTTGACAGAACAGTGCAAACTGGCTCTAACCAGAACAGAAAGAGGAGTGAGAGGCTCTGGTGCACAACTGAGCAAGAGGACAAATACATTAGAATGTCTAGTTTGATAAACAGATGCCTCACAGGTCCTCAACTAGTAGCCTTATTAGTACCCGAAAAACACCAGTCTCAACATCAACAGTAAAGAGTGACTCCGGGATGCTGGCCTTCTAGGCAGAGTTCTTCCTCTGTCCAGTGTCTGTGTTCTTTTGCCCATCTTAATCTTTTCTTTTTGTTGGCCATATTATGGCTTTTTCTTTGCAATACTGCCTAGAAGGCCAGCATCCTGGAGTCGCCTCTTCACTGTTGACGTTGAGACCTTATTGGTGTGTGGTAACACATCATGCCAAGATGAAAAGACAGAAAAAAAGATTATTGATGCCCATGAGTACATAGGTGGAGACAAAAACTTTCTTAAAGGCTTCTGGGTCGGCAAAACCTGTTTCTTGGCATGTGCATAATCTCTATGGATTTACCATACGGGGAATTGATTTTCCCTCAATATCAAAACACTTGTTAAAAAAATCCCCAGGTATGCCTGCAAAAATGAGTTATGGACAGAAGATTAGGACAGCAAAGTCTGCACTTTTACTGAACTTAATCAACATTTGAATTAATGCCGGTGTAATCACGAACGTATGAAAAATCTATATTATTGCTAGAGCCTTATCTGAAAATCAGATCAAGTGACTTGAGTCTGAATCACTTGGTTTTGATTTTGCTTGGAAGACCTGACTTACATCGTTGTCTTTTTTAATAGCTTAACCGTGCCCATTAAGACAAGTGCTTTCTTGTGCTGAAGTCTGATGCAGTCCCAGCAGCAAATGAGTATCATGGTTTTCCTGTAAGTAGCTAGCTAACCAGTAAAGTTAGAGATTTTCTAGCTACAACAACTAGTTAGCTAGTTAGGTATATGATGGTTGAAAATGTTTTGTTTTTAAGATTTGTTATGGAAATCGTAAGTAAATGTTGGTCTAGCGAGCTAGCTATGTGTATGATGGAACAGAATCAGAACTAAGAAACATTAATATTTATAACGTCATCCCACGCCCATTCCGATTGTCTAGTCTGTTTCAAAGATAGATTCTGGCTACAATAAAAGCTGTTTGATACTTGATACATTATTATTGAACTGAAGTGAAACAAAAATGTCTGTGCATACACATTAAAATAGTTATTTTATCACAAATAATTTGCTACAGATTTCTTTTGTTTTTGGTCAGATTTAATCAGACTGTTTAGGTTAAACGGGGGCCCTGCTGGTTTGAGATGGGCAATGCTGGTCTTTTGCAGGTTCATGCTGGGCAATGCTGCTTTGATAATCTTACAGCTGGTAAAAGACAATACTGATGCTGGTAGACCAGCTGAAACCAGAATGAAGGCACCCATACCTAACTTTAAATGATCATCATGATAATTCTAGTAAGAACAGACTTGGCTTCAATAAAGAAAATTAAGTAGGGGTTTAGGCAAACATCTCTAATGTTTGTTTTAGAGTGTTATGACAGTTTGTATCCAAACTAACGTGTTACTGTATCAGATAGAACAGGTGTAAGGAAATGTATACTCCCATTATGAGGTATCCTGTTTCCTGGAAACAATGTAAAACAGTAATGTAGTCAGCCTTGAACTTCAAATCCTCAATGCAATTAGGCAGCCGTTCTCCCTTGTTTTTTAATTGCCTGTATAATTTCAGGCATTTACGATTGGAATCCACTTATGCAGAGTGTTATTCTAGAGAGCCTCAACATCAGTCAGTGCTGTCCATCTGGGTTTTGTATGGTCAACAGAAGAAACTGACCCTGTTGGGTGAAATACATCAACAGAAGAAAATAAATCAAGGCTTTGGCAAAGTGATCCATCCCATTGCCTTCGATCCCGCTGTTTTTATTTAAGACTGTAGCCTGTGAGGCCTTTTGTTGGAAAATAATTGTTTGGGCTTAATGAGCTGGAAAGGGGTGGGAGGGGACTGAAACTATTAGGTATAGGGACGTTTTAAGGCAACAAGGTAAACATCCCTCTGTCACAACAAACGGGGGAAATAATTACCTAGTCTAATTGGGCAAGTGGCGAGGGGGGTCAAATCGCTTTTTAACAGTCAGACCGACAATCTGCATGCTTTCTAAAACCTGCTTCAGTGTTACCACCCCTTAGGTCCTCCCTCCACCATTTCACTCTTTCTCCATCAATCAGCTAATCGTTAATTTACTAATGCAGATGCAAAATATATCCTTATCTGAAAGGCAAACATACAGGACATAGAGGAAATAAGTGAATGTGTCAGTGTTTGTGTGCATGTGTTCACATAGTATATGTATATTATATCTGTGTGAGATTGTGTGCTGGTCTGTACTGGGGCTAGTTCTCTGATAAATTAAATTACACCATTTGACTTTCAGGCACAGCAAGGGCAAGAAAGTTTTACCTGGTGGAAGAGATAACATTGATTCTGATCAACTCTAAGAAAAGAAAGAGATAGAGACAGGTTTGGAAATGAACAGGCAAGCTGACTGCAAAACATCAAACTTTCGTCTCTCTTTTAGATCGAAATTACTGCCTTAGAAGGGGAATGGGGATTTTAATTAGAACTTAAGGCTATCTAATCTTATGTGAAGTTAAAGACTAATCCTTCCTACCTCTACCTTAGCGTTGGTACTTTGTCAGTTATTTAATAGCCCCTTTGTTATCTATATAGTTACATTTTCAAGGTACTTAAATCAGCCATGGAATATTAGGATTTCTGATGGCACAGCTGTGATTTCACATGCAGATGGGCCCTCAATCAGTTCATTCAGCTGCACAGCCTCCATATCTTTAAACCAAAGTGATAATTTATTTTATGAAGAATGATCATAAAGAAGCAGACTATTGCAAACAAAACACTTCCACTACTGGTGGGATTATGCACACAACAGTTACGTACATTCAAATATATTTGAAATGGCTGTATTTTTTCACTGTGATGTAGACCCACTTTTGGGGGTGATATAATGTGCAGTGTATATTGAAATAACAATAGATCCATGTCAGTATTCCCTAGGTTATAACTGAGTACAAGCATGTTGGATTTCAACCCGTAGGGCGTAGGAGCCAGGGGGGACATGTCCCTCCCAATATTAGAAACAGGTTAAAGTGTCCCGCCCAATAATGTTGTTTTGCGTAATACTTTTATTTTGAAAAAATTACGCTTTGGAAATTGTCACGTCTCCGTCACGGCCAAATCCAACATTCTCATTCATTTTTTCATGACGAGCAGTGTTTGTAGGCTAGCTAAGTGGAGTACTGTAGCTATAAGTTTTGTTTTCAAGTACAACGTGTAGAAACGTCAGTACATTTTCATAGCTATAGATTGAACGAACGTGATAAAATATAAGCTTTCTTCTGGCTAAAACCATAGTTAAGACGTAGTTAGCTAGTTATCTTTATTTTCCTAGGTTAATCCAACAAACGTTACAGTACTAGTAGCTTGCTTGCTAGATAACACTGAGTACTTCCTATGGCTGTGTGAAAAAGTGATACTGAATGATTTGAAAGGAAGAACACCTGCTAAAATGATTTGCACAATCTCTGTCTTAGTCTTCATAGGGTCTGCAAGTAGTAGGTTAAGTAATGGACGAGCCACCACCAGTCAAGAATCTAGTGTAAGTAGCTAAGGTTCTTTGTAACAATCTCCACACCACAGCTGGCAATTTTTTTTTCTTCAGTTTAGATGTTTTGAATCATCTAGATATAGCTAAAGTGTGTTAAAAATTTTAAGAATTTGGTTTATGCTATGTATGATCATGGCAGGAAAGTGATAGACATGAACAAGCAAGGAGAGATAGAAAGAGACCACAAACCAACAGGTAAATCATTGATAAGTGCCACGCCAAGACAGACTGTTGATCAGTCATCATGTAAATCAATCAGTTATTGAATAGGATCTCTGATAAATGGACAGCAGCTGAATTTAGGATTGTACTGTATGTGTTTACTTTATGCAGAAGGGAGGTTGTCATAACAATAACACTGGTCAGAAAGGTAGCCAGAGCGTGGGAGAGAGAGAGGCCACAAACCAACCGGTAAGATAGTGAGAAGTATTAATATATGAATAGAGGCACTCAGTGAATAGAGGCACTATAGGAGCAGATTGGAAAACTTAAAGCTGGACTAACATGCCTGACTGAGATGTTACTAACATCATTGTAGTATTAGTCATTTTAAAAGATGCACTCTGGTTACATTATCATCTATCTGAAATGACTTTCCAGCTGAAAAGTCCCACCATGCAAAAAATTCACACACAGTATAATTTACCAGTGCTAGTTAGGACTATTGCATGTTCAGAAATCGCTACTTTCTTAAAGTCAAAATGGAAATTTCACACTTGAGTCCTATCAACACCCGCAAGGCCTAGGTACAGAAAGACAACATTGTTTGGGGTAACTATCTACTTGCTACACCATTTCCAGACATAATGAGTATTGCAAGCCAGTGTTGTTGAAACAATGATTGCCCCCAGTATTTTCAACCAGACTACCTCTCAGCGAAACTGCGTCAGTTGCACTGGTCCTATTCACACTTCATTGGTCAATAATGCCAATGCCTTTTTTAACCAGAGCGTGTCTATATCTAACATAGTCATGGACAAAGACAATCGAACTAGAAGTGGATTCTAGAAGTGGAAAGACACATAGAACTACATATTAAATAGACATTTTGGTGAATACATTAACATTCACACTGTAGACAAATGTCCCCCCCCCAATATCAGAGTCACTCCTAAACCCTTGTTTCAACTGATGACACAGTAAAGCACAATGGAAAGCTTCTTTATACTCCTTTAAAATTATAATAACATAATTATAACATTGTTTATAAACCTGTTGGTAAGCTTTAACATTACATCCAACTCAACTGTTCAATATTTCCAGTAATGGTATGGTGGACTATGCAAAATGGATCAAATTTGTATATCGTTATTTTCTGAATGTGTTTGCATTCAGGTCCAACTACAACACCCCTCCTTCCACGGGCTAACATACGGGAAGTTCTGTTTAAATTTCACAACAGCCAAATCTTGTGAACATTTAATATTCCTGTAGATGTAGTTTAAACAGTGTAAACTTTGGAATCAGTGGACCACCATTTCGTCCTATCATTTCTCTTAACAACTGTGCCTCAGTCTGTCCCGTGGGAGCTGCACCCACTCAGAATGACCCGGCTTGCTTTGTGAGGTAGGCAATGTCCTTCATCAGCATCATTAATATATTGACTCATTTGGAAAGCCCTGCAGCCCTGTAGATCTCACTGCAGCACTGACAGGAAGACCTAAAGTAAACCATACATTTCCGCACACTAGCCGCTGAATGGACAACATCCTGTTTTAACAGGCATTCTTCACACAGTCATCGATAAGACGTTAACAATCAAAGATATTCATGAAAGCAACATACATGGCGGTGTTGTAACTGTCCATACATTTACAGTGTAGTGTGCAGGAACAAAAAAGATGAACACTTCTGGGAGAACAGTTGTGCGACAATTATTATGCCTCACTGTGCAATTCATTTTCATTACATTGACGGATTTGGATGTAAATGGAAGGCTTGACGAGACCTGTGAGTAGCTAGTAAAACCAGCCCTTTAAAAGCAGGCCTGTCAAGTGAAGAAAGAGAGGGAGACAAAGACAACTATTGATCGCTCAGTGAAAAGAAATGGACGCTGCAAAACCAGTGCAGCTGCTTTGTTGCATGGCCAATGCAAGTCCAAATCATAGAGTGGCAGCTTGAGGGATCCACAATGGGCATCCATGGGATGCTATATCTGACATCTGCACCTTCAGAAAAGGTTATTTCCTTTTCAAGTGTCCTCTCCATCCCCCTTTTCTTCATCACCCCTCTTCAACTCCTTCAAATCAATGGGGAAAAGTCATTGAACATCTGAGGGTAAGACCCTGAATAGATATCAGATTCTTCTCGTGACTGTGTTATTTTCCCCTCCATGCTTTGTGCTAGCAGCAAGGGGTGAAATGTGAAGATTGATCTCTTACAGAGGTCTTCATGGGACAAAAGTTTAATGTCTTCAATTCATAATCAAAATAATAGCTGACGGCAAGCTAAAATCTACTCGTCTCTACAGCGTTTCCGTAAAACCCAGGAGGAATAGGGAAGGGGTGTTGCTATCGCTCATTCACAAATCCTTAGCATGTCAACACAACGTTCAGGAATGGCATTAACTTTCAAAGGCAGCCTGGCATGGTTGGGATGCAAGTCATTTTACATTACAAAGACATCTTTAGGTGTCTTCTACATCACAGAAGAAGTTTGGGAGCTACATGGACATCTTAAATTATCCATTTTAACTGGAAATGTCCAAACTTATAAACAACTACCCATAAAAACTAATAAATGCAAGTTTTTTATATGCTTCTGCTAAGGGACATTTGAGATGTGTGCCTTTATTGCAAAATGTAAAATTCATGGTAACACAGCAAAAACATTTAGGAGCATATATGACGTGAATAACCTCACTGCAGAACACCAATTTTGACAGTGTGCAGAAATGTTGAGCTATAAACAGTTGAGTGTAGTTTACATTTAGAAGGGTCAATATCAGGACCATACAGTGGCACGATATTCAAATAATGCAGAACAATTTCTTGAAAACTGTTGAAATTCAAAAATCTTTTCCTATGAACATACAACATGGATTTCTTTGGTTTGCCGTTGAGCAAAACAAAAACAGCTGAATAATTTACTAAAACGTAGCTTATTCCACAAAGAAATCCAAAAATGGTATGCAAAGTATTATTGGCACCTTATGAGCGCAGGTAGTACAGCCATGGAACCTGAGTGGGCATTGGCACAGCCATACATCCGATGACTTCGGGATTCCTTCTACCATAGTCTCAAGCTTTCCTATGAAAAATTATTAGCTTTCAAGCAGGTGACTCCCCTTTCCTTTGAAAATAGTTATCTGTGATGAGATGAATCTGCTTGCAATATGCAAACCACTCATTCAAGCTGTTTTAATAGAGAAAAGGACTCATTCTCCTGTGTTGTGTCAATATGTGTATCACAATGAGCTAGGAGAAAATAATGAAAACCAGAGAATTGTCTTAGGAGGTCAGACACATGCATGGACAAATTGAAATCTACAAGTCCATCTCTAGAGACCCTGATGTTCCTGTTTCCACCATACATTATGCTATCAAGACGTTTAGGGCCAATGCCACCTTAGTCAACCTCCCTGGACGTGGCTTTCTTGCTGAAAGATCACAGCGAATGATTGTTTGAATGTTTGAGAAAACACCTCAATCAACTGCCACACATATTCAAGCTGATCTTCAGACACAAGATATGACAGCTTCAACTCACACCATCTGTTGCCAACTAAATAAAGGGGGTTCTATAGTAGTAGATCCACTGCTGAGAGAGACATAAGAAAGCCTGACTGAAATTTTCCAAAACACACCTGAACATGCCACAATCTTTCGATAATCTCCTGTGGACAGATGAGTTCCAATTAGAGCTTTATGGTAAAGCACACCATCTGTATGTTAACAGAAAACAAAATGAAGCCTTCAAAGAAAAGAACACCTTTCCCACAGTCAAACATGGGGGAGGTTCAGTTATGTTCTGGGGTTGCCTTGCCTCCAGAACTGACTCCCTTGAACGTGTGGATAGCAGCTTTAAATCAGGAGAATACAGTACCAAGGCATTTTGGAGCACAGCGTCAAACCCAGTCTCAGAATGCTGGGTCTCCGTCAAAGATCACGTGTCATTTCCAGCAAGACTCCCACCCCAAACTCACACCAAAAAGGCCAAACACTGGACAGTTCTACAGTGGCCAGCAATGAGTGCAGATCTAAATCCTACTGTAAACCCATGGAAAGCACAGAAGACAGCAGCATGGAGGTTCCCCTCAAATTGGGTAGAACTGGAGCATACTGCCACTAAAGAGGCGTAGGAAGCTCTTCCATGGCTACAGGAAGCACTTGGTTGCAGTTATTTTGATGAAAAGCTATACTACCAAATGTGAGTTTAGTCTGTCAATAATGTTGTCAATGCCATTTCAGGGTTTTTTCAGTGAAACAAAGAACTGTGGAGACCAAATACTTTGGTCAATTACAACTTTCAGCTTTTTTGAGACAAGTTCAGTTATGTCAAGATTGTGCAAGGATGGCGATACTTTTGGCCACGACTGTATCAAACACACACTGCTGTGTATGAAGACAGAGAAAAAAGGCTGGTATAGCCTACTGCAGTTTTATGGCTTACAAAGGTTCACAGAGAACCATCTAGAGAGAGAGAAGTAATCTAATTAATATAAACCACACCATTCTCATCATAAAATCCTACACAAATCTCATCAATAGTTTGTCATTTTAATTGGAATAATTTAATTAATTTTGATATGAATAGGAGGTAGTTTCAATTGTAACAAAGATTTCTTTTGTTCTTTAGACTGGGTGTATTTTCTCAGGTATTCTCTCGTCTTTAGCAGCACTCAGTTTGACTGCTCATTTGCATATACTGTAGCTGCCGATGTGTCACTCCACAAAGATAACAAGCGTACTGTAAATGTGTTGCTAACTCGTTAGAAAGACCAAGGATTTCCTAAAAAAAATCAGTAATTACATTCCGAGATCGTCTCGAAGAGGAATGGAGACGCTAAGGGAAAAGCTTACACATGACATGTTCAAAGAATTAACTAAACATTGATATGAAAAAAAAACTGAAACAAACGAGGCATATTCCTTGAAGCAGACGTGTATTATCTTTCCCTGTTCCCTTCTTTTTTTCAATACTTCACTGATCAATAGGGGCTGCTACATAGAAACAAATCGATACAAGAACAAACGGCTTCTACTTTTACTCCCTTCTCCTGAGAATAGTGCAGCAGTACAGTATTTCCTAATGTAACCGCCACCCCCCATCTCTTTCCCTTCCCCCATCTGCTTTCCACTCCCCATGTCCCCTCTCCAGCCAGTGCCCCCCGCCCCCAGAGCCCCCCTGCGCCCCCGGATCCTCCAGCCTGCTCCGTTCCTGTTCTGATGAAAAGCAGGCTGCAATCCCTTTCAATTTTCCCAGTCTGCCTGTGTGCCGTTAAAGGCAATCGACTCAGTGAATAGAGGCACTATATCACAATATGCAGGTGCTGGAGGGGAGAGACATTGTGCCTTTAGAGGGAGAGGAGCTGGCATCCATCTCTCTCAGCCAGACGCTTCAGCGCCGGGCAGAGGAGCAGACACATATGCGTGGGGGGCTGGCGGGAGCTGAGGGAGAAAGGAAGACGAGAGAATAGAAAGTGGAGGAAAAATGGGTGCAGTCACATCCTTCATTTTTTTTCCTTTACTTTAGGTTAAAAAAAGGAGAACACATTTATTTCTGTGCAACAGGGGAGTGAAAAGAAGTGCAGAATGGACAAAAGTATCTGTGCGGGGCGGATAAAGGGCCTGGTGGGCGTCAGACGCAGAGGATGACTGGAGATGTTTGTTATCAGTCGGCTCCTGTCCCCACACATGTCAGGGTGCTGCGCTGAGGCGAGGTGAGTTAGAGGGGCTGAGTAGGGAGGCGTATAGGGTTTGGGCCCGTGGACAGGGTGGGAGGCCACTGTTCTGTAAAGGACCCGGAGACCGGAGAGAGTGTGCTTCAGTGGCCTCGCTCGCTCATTCCCAACCCTGACTGACCTAAACACGCACCCTCATCCACTGGCCGGCCTGTCCTGACTCAATGGTCTGTGTTTTATTCAGTGAAACCACCTCTTGTTTTATTAATCAGGAAGGCTAACAGATTGTGAAATAGACACATAGCGTACCGCCAATTTATGACAATGCACGATTTTTGTGTGTGTGCAGTACACAATTTTGTACACAGAATGGGCAAAACACTCTTTTTCATTTCTACACATTGTACTCAAGTCTTAGTATTCAATTGTAGTTATGACATTGTATCATTGCAACAACTTTGGACAGCTGAAAACATGGCCAACTGGCCACATAGGCTTAACAGGCCAACTTGTATCAGTCAGCATCTAAGTGGGTCTCAACTGACTACCGAGAAAAAATAGTACAGTACACAAGGTAAAATTTTGAAATTGGGTTGTCGGGCCTGACTGAGCAGAAGAGAAATTGTGCTGTACTGAGAACTTATCTGTTCTCAGTAACTACATAAGAATCATAATATTGTTTAAAATTATTTGACTTATTAAATGTAAAATCAATGTGCTTTATCTCCTAAAATATAACTACTTGATATAACTTGCTGATTGTCATATAAAATAAAATAGGCTACAAATATTCAGAACTTGGTACTAAATGTATGCAAACAATGATGCATGTAAGTCCATCTGGATGAGATGATCAGAAATATATTACAAAGAAATACATACATATTGCAATATTAACAGTATAAAAACCATCACGATTATTTCCAAAAATTCCGGAATACAGTAATGTTTTTGAAGACTGACATACTTTCTCCGAAATGTCTCACCAAGCCACTCAGATTCTTTTCACACATCCAACCAAGATCTCAGCTGGATTAGTGTGTGAGGTCATGCTCACTTGACCTTAGACCTGAGGCGCCCAACACTCCTGAGGGAGTTGTTAGAGATTAGTCAAGGACAGTGTATGATAAAAGCATTACCCTTGTGAATACCAACACAGGTTACGCAACATTTTATTGGTAAAATTTTTGATGGCGTTGTATATTTATTCTAGTTTACTCACAATCCCAGTTCCAATACCAGATGCAAATGAGATGCCAATGTTTTACCCAGTGTGGTCCCTGTGCAGGAGTTTGGCCAAGTGAGCAGATCCTGACAAAATATCAGATAAATTAAGTCATGGCACAATCTATATTCAAGCTAGTTACATTAACAGTAAACAAACAGAATGAACAAAAAGACAGTGGAGATCTAATTAACCAAAATAGCCTACAGCTTACTATAGTGAACTGCATACATGCACTTCTGTCTTGCTAATTAAAAAGACAGAGCCGCTGCAAACATGAACAGCATGCTGCTCATGAGTTAAACAAAACAATGTGAGATGGCAAAATAGGCAACACTTCTGTATATATAAATTTGAATTACATTAGGAATTAAAGGGAAACTCCACCGTAAAACACTATTTGGGGTGTTTTTATTCTTCCTACATAATTATTAGTGAATGATTGTGTTTCAGACATTATTATACTGTTTCAGTAAAGTTCAACCATTGATGTCATTGGTTGATTGAGCCTGCTGTCTGATCGTAAGTTAGGCCTTTCAAAACAAGGAGGTATTAGTTTTTACATATTCTCGAGAGCTTGCTGGCTAGGTCTTTTGCTGATTACAAAACAATGGCTGCTTCCTATGATTCCTCATTACAAGAAAAAATGGACATCACTATGAATTCTGTATATCGTGATTTGCTTACAACCAGGAAATGTACACCCTGTTTCCAAACAAGTAGTGACGCTACCTAAAATGCAAATAAAAATAGAATGCAAAGATGTGCAAATCATTTATCCCTATATTTAATTGAAAATAGTTCAAATGCAACATACAGTTGTGCTCATAAGTTTGCATTCCCTGGCAGAAGTTGTGAAATTTTGGCATTGATTTTGAAAATATGACTGATCATGCAAAAAAACTGTCTTTTATTTAACGATACTGATCATATGAAGACATTTATTATCACATAGTTTGTTTAGCTCCTTTTTAAATCATAATGATAGCAGAAATCACCCAAATAGCCCTGATCAAAAGTTTACACACCCTTGAATGTTTGGCCTTGTTACAGACACACAAGGTGACACACACAGGTGAAAATGGCAATTAAAAGTGAATTTCCCACACCTGTGGCTTTTTAAATTGCAATTAGTGTCTGTGTATAAATAGTCAATGACTTTGTTAGCTCTCACATTCATGCACTGAGCAGGCTAGATACTGAGCCATGGGGAGCAGAAAAGAACTGTCAAAAGACCTATGCAACAAGGTAATTGAACTTTATTTTTAGCACAAGGCCACGTTAACCCTCCAGTGGTTACAGCAGAAAAAGGTGAAGGTTCTGGAGTGGCCATCACAGTCTCCTGACCTTAATATCATTGAGCCACTCTGGGGAGATCTCAACCGTGCGGTTCATGCAAGATGACCGAAGACTTTGCATGATCTGGAGGCATTTTGCCAAGACGAATGGGCAGCTAAACCACCTGCAAGAATTCGGGGCCTCATAGACAACTATTACAAAAGACTGCACGCTGTGATTAATGCTAAAGAATACGCTAAAGTAATGCTGAAGTACACAGTATTAAGAACTAAGGGTATGCAGACTTTTGAACAGGGGTCAGTTCATTTTTTTCTTTGCTGCCATGTTTTGTTTTCCGATTGTGCAATTCTGTTATGACCTACAGTTGAATGTGTATCCCATAAGAAATAAAAGACATGTTTCGCCTGCTCACTCATGTTTTCTTTACAAATGGTACATACATTACCAATTCTCCAAGGGTATGCAAACTTTTGAGCACAACTGTATATTGTTCAGCATTAATGGTTCCTTCACAGATGTGCAAGTCACCCATGCCATGTGCACTAAAGCACCCCCATATCATCACAGATGCTGGCTACTGAACGTGTGCTAATAAGCCAGACGGTACCTCTCCTCTTTAGTCCGGAGGACGTGGCGTTCATGTTTCCCAAAAATAATTTCAAATTTTGATTAGTCAGACCACAGTGTAGTTTTCCACTTCGCCTTAATCTTAAATGACCTCAGGCCCAGAGAAGGCAGCGGAATTTCTGGATCTTGTTTATATATGGTTTCTTCTTTGCATAGTAGAGTTTTAACTTGTGGATGCAGCGATGTACTGTGTTCACAGACAATGATTTTCAGAAGTGTTCCTGAGCCCGTGTGATGATTTTCAGTAAAGAATCATGTCTGTTTTTAATGCAGTGCCACCTGAGGCCCCGAAGATCAGGGCCGTCCAATATTGGTTTTCGGCCTTGTCCCTTGCAAACAGAGATTTCTCTGGATTCTCTGAATCTTTTAATGATATTATGTACCGTAAATGATGAGATCCCCAAACTCTGCAATTTTACATTGAGAAACATTATTAAATTGTTGCACTATTTGCCCATGCACAAGTTACCTGTCCACATTTGTAATCAGTAACGTAACTTTTAGATTACTCAAAATCAGTAATTTGATTACTTTGAATTACTTTTAGATTACTTTCATATTAAGAGGCATTAGAAAACAAATAGGAATAGCCTATAACCAGTTGAACACCCTTTGCGGGATCAGTCAGTGTTAGAGTTTACATAGCTGGCCAAAAACGGAATTTGCATTTTAACTTATGGGTTTTGTACAGCAACTTTGGAAAGGGTTTCTAAACCATCGCTTTCTACTTCAATATGATTGGGCTACATCTCTACATTACACCCTAAATGTCTGTCAGATATTCAGTCGTTCCAATTAATCCAATAACCCTTGATCTTCCAGAATCTGGCTGTTTATCTGAACATAACCCAAAATCGAAAGATGTGTTAACCTTTTCTGTTATTTGTTTTAGTAATGTTTCTAATTGCTTTAAAACATTGTTGAAAAATAAATGGCAATTTCTCAAAAATGGTATTGACATTATTGTATACAAAAATCAAGATATCCGCAGCTTTTCGCGCACATTAATACAGTAGTCTGATGTTTTGCTCCACAACCACCAACATTGTCAAAACGTTGCAGAAACCCCAGGCACACGACCGCACGTTTGCAATCTAGAACACCCGCACACAAACACGTTGTACCCGCACAAACGTAACATGATTATTAGGGCCACCAGCAATTGATTTTCAAATCGCAAATTATAGAAATAAACTGTGATTATACACCTGCACTCTTAGTTTAAAGTCAATGTCGACAGCAGCCAATGATAACCAATGGATGCAATATTCTGAGATGCAAAGCAAGCAGAATCACATGGCCTACCTATATGGATGGAGTTGAGGTGGTTGCGTCAAATGCATATCATCATCCTTCGGCGGAGTGCTTCCCAACACACCTTTTCTCCTTAAATATCGTGATTAATTCAATATAATGTTTTATCTTGAAGGCAGCCCATGTTACAGCTATCTAACAAATAGTTGCCTAATCTTCAAAAACATTTCCTGTCTGAGTTTTTCAGTGCAACTCTTCTCGGCTGTGTTATTCAGTGCATTTGACAAATAAACCTTGAAACTTGAACTATATAATATATAACACTTCAACGAATATATAACACGATCGAGGTAGGCCTATTGCGAGAAAGATGCGTCGAGTAGATTACTAAATCACCTTTAAATGAGTCGGCTAATATAGATACACACAGTTTTTACCAATTAAACTACATCAGTCACTAAACTGCTTATGCGCGTCCACGTTTTCGCGCATGATGATCACACACAACAGAGGCGCTCAATTGTTATTTTGGTTCAAATAACGATGTTTTTAAAACATTAAATAAAAAAAAAAACAAGCATGCAGCCTGTCATAATTATTTCGCGCACCTAGTCTTTTTCAATTGAAGTCATCCAAAAGTAATCATATTTTTTTTCCAAAAGTATCTGGAAACCTATTACAATATTTTAGTTGGTAACGTAACAGATTACAGTTACTGTTTTTTTGTAATCCATTACTCCCCAAGTCTGCCCATGCAGTCTTTCACAGAATGCTGAACCCCTCCCCATCCTCCCCACTTCTGACAGACCCATCCTCTCTGGAATTAATCTTTGATACCCAATCATGTCACTGACTTGTTGCCAACTGACCTAATTAGTTGTGATATTTCACCAGGTTTAGTTTTTTAGCATTACACAACTTTTCCCGTCTTTTCTTGCAAACTTTTCCCGTCTTTTTTGAAACGTGCTGCTGGCATCAAATTCAAAGTGGGCATATACTTTTCAAGAAATAGTAAAATGTCTCAGTTTCAACATCTGATATGTTGTCTTTGTACTATTACTATTATTATTATCTATTGAATAGAGGGTTTAAATTATTTGCACATCATTGCATTATGTTTTTATTTACATTTTACACAGCATCCCAACTTTTTGGGAAACAGGGTTGTAGATTAACCTTTCTACCAGTGAAATGCAGAAATGCTTTGTGTTGCGTGAGAATATTACGAAATTTTATTGCAGATATAGTACAGTATATAAATATCAATAACAGATATACATTATAGGCAAATAAATCAGCATTGAAATGACCTTTTAAACAATGCCAGCCTAGTAGCATACTTTGATCTAGGGCTGTCAAAAAAGATGAATTTAAAATGGTTAATGACATGAATTACACATTTTATAGAGCCTCAGAATCAACCAGTGGAAATAAAATTCCAGGTTCCGCTGCTTGTTTGTCAACACACTAGCAGCAATTCCATTTTTCAAAAGGTTGAAGAAAGCAGAATTAAGACAGGTTCTGACGCTAATAGCAATGGAGAGTGGGCATTCACGTCTACTTTGTGTACTTTATTTAATTTGGTTTATCTGTCTGTGAATCCGGCATAGCAGCACTCCAGTAGCCTACACTCCTAGATTTTGATGCACTGTTCTAAGTTGTCGGAAACAGGTGCCTCCCATGTGACCCTCTTCTACATCGGATTCCAAGATGAAGATTGAAGAGGAGATAATCAAGACCCCTCCCCATCTCTGTGTATGAAAATCCAGTGCCTCGTCCCAGTACACGAGGGGGTTGTTATCCGAGGAAAGAAACATTAATTGATCATCAGGTACTCTAACACCTAAGTATTAACATGGTACGTTACTTTAAATTTTTTGCTAGCCTAAGCTAAGCATTGATGTTGTCACCATGTTTCCACCAAAACTTATTCTTATAGCCGAACTGACAAATCAAGATCTGCCTTGATTAATGTATGTAGATAAAGAGCTCTAGCCACCTTGCTTCAAAGTAGCCTACTTCATGCATTCCGTCCCTCGTTAATTGAATTGGGGAATAATTTAATCAAGACAAGTATTTGGTTGTAATGTTGTAATATTTCCTTTTAAATTAAGCCAACCAGGTGTGTTGCTGTGTGGAGGCTACCTCATGAGCCCCACTATCCACAACATAGCCTAAACATCAGTTACAGGACAACACCTAGAAAAGCTTTGGTGTGATTCAGGATTTAATCAAATGCCTACTCACCCAGCAGCTCTCCTAACAAGTGTTGATGAGTTTTATAACATAGAAGTTATTCTACTTGGTGCAGTGATCCAGGAGCACAAAGTCAGGATATGATAGAACTATGGGATCAGAGACCTGCAAACTTCTGCTTAGTTTTACATGGAATGGAACTTGATAATGCCAAATAATACGGAAATATAAGAGTTGAAATACAGGGGCCGTGACACCCTGGTCAATAGACTGACTTGGAAAAAGACAGCTCCTGCACTATACCCAAGCTTGCTCTGCAACTGCTGATTAATATCATGTGTGTTTGTAACAAAGCTCTCGCTGCTGAAAAAGTGTGTTAGTGCACTCAAATATTGCAAAATGGCCTGTCCGACATACTGGTCATTCAGTAAGGCCAAGCTAAGCTATACTGTTCACACACTGTGGCAAGAGGAGCAATTTTATTCTGTACTTGAGCAAGACAGTTAAACCTAAATGCTTTATTCTGTGCTCATCAACTTTGGATGGGATCAGTCAAATGCAAAAGCAAAATCTCACTTGGACTTTGTGTGCAACATAAAAAAAAATCCACTTTTTCCAAGCCATAATATAATACAACCATAGATGTTAAGGGAAGTATATTATAAGCACTCTCCAATTCTAATGGTTTTCAAAATAACTATTTAATTGTCTAGCAGCCAAAGGCATTAACCTAGTCATATTAGCAACTGATGATATTTTTTGCATCTTCAGTTCTCCTCTCTTTCTTACATTTCAAACAGATATTTTTATCTCTGTCCACGAAAGAGCTGCCATGAAGCTGATCGAAAGTGCGGTGTGCATTTCCTGCTAATTAATTGGGTGTGCTTGCCAAAGGCAAAACACGACTAGATTTCTCTCATAGTCTTTTTATTAGTGGAGCGGCTTGAAATGCTGCCACAGTTTAGCTGTTTTTCATACTTCTTATTGTTAGTGTGGCGGCATGTAAAGCCGCCACAGTTTAGTTCTTCGTCATACTTCTCCGTAATATTATTCTTTAGCATTCCACTCCTCCCATACCATTTAAGCTAGAGCTGCTGTTCAAACATAAAAATGTGAAGACTGTGCTATACAACTTTCTGACACTATTGATACTTTTTGAAATATTAAACTTTTGGTAAACCATTTTAACACTTTTAAGAGACTTCAGAATTGTTCAACATTCAAAAGATCATTTGATATTAAACAATGCCACTATTGTTTAATATCAGCTATACAAATCAGCTAATTTCACCGCTTTACCAAGAAATCTGCCAAAAGGTATAAATATCTTAAGTGTCTTCTCCTTCTCAGCCATTCTGTCCCTGAAACATTTCGTATACATAACAAAAACATCAGCTAGTAAAAAAACAAAATCAACTAGATTTCCAATGTTCTGCTAAAATTTGAGCCACGGTCAAAAATTAGTTAAGCCATTTGACTAATATCTCCTGCCTAACTCCCAATATAGCAATTTTAGTAACCATAATAGTAACCATTTCTATTTCAACTTTCCACAAACAGCTCCGATTTTCCCCATGTTCCCCAAGTATATGAAGTCTTCCTGTACTTCTCAGCCACTCGAATCAGAAACAAAATACAAAAATATATTTAACACAACTCAAGATACCGCAACATCATTATTTTTTCCAACTTTTTATATCCAGTGTAATGTACTTTTACCAACCAGACACACAAACATGTATGCAGTTAAACGTCAAATCAGAAAAATACTACTTCAAACTAAAGTTGAAATACAGACTATATATTGTTTGCCATAAATCCACAGACAATACTCCACAATAACAAAGCAAAAACACAATTTAAGAGATTTCTGCCAATTTATTGAAATAAAAATACAATAATATGTTATGTACATAAGAATTCAGACCCTTTATTCAGCACTTTTTAGAAGCCCCTTTGGCAGGGATCTGTCACATGCCAGTGAGAGCATTTCTCATTTTGATCACGGACACCTATTTCTTGTTATTACCCTCACCTGTGTTCCTGAACACTGTCTTGTTATTACCCTCACCTGTGTTCCTGATCACTGTCTTGTTATTACCCTCACCTGTGTTCCTATTTTATTTCCTCCTTTCCCAGTGTATCTTGTAGGTCTTCGATTTGGTTTCCACACCTTATGTACCGTTGTTCTGTTTTGCTTCTTGTCTGGTTTTTAGTTTCATTATGTCTTAGTTCTTTTTGCCGGACTGCGTAAGCGGAGCTGGCTAAGAAGAGCGAATGTCTCTTACTGAGTGAATGACTGACTGACAGATTATTTAAAGTACTCCCAGCGCACATGTCCTGCCTCTCAGTGTATGCAACGTTACAGGATCACAGTGAGTCTTCTTGGGTATGCCTATTCCAGTTTTGCACAGCTGGATTTGTCCAGTCTTTCCTATTCTTCCAATCATCCTTTCAAATTCTGTAAGAATGGATGGGTCTGTGAACCGCAATCTTCAGGTATCCCCCCAAACGTTCAATGGGGTTCAAGTCCAGGCTTTGGCTAGGCCATTCATGGACATTCACAGACTTCTCCTTGGCAGGGCTCAGCAGAGCCTGACAAGGCGCCCAGAATCCCAGCCACATCGAGCCTTACTTCGACAGCACCCGACAAGCAGGCCAGAGCCTTGGCCGGACCCCAGCAGCAGCCTGCGCACTTAACGGGGCGTGGTATGCTTAGGGGGAAAAATTTAGAGTGTTATTACAAATTCTTGTTATTACCCCCACCTGCTGCATCAGTGTCGCACCAACTCCCAAGGAGCAACTCAGGGCTGAAAATTACGAAGATGCAGAGGAGCCAGCGGAAGCTGGAGAAAATGCTGCAGCGAAAAGGAGAACATCCAGATGAGGAAGGGAGGGGAGGCCATCTAAGCAACGATTGCCTCACCCATTCCTCTGAAACCACCATTGGGAGGCTGCTCCAAAGACGATGCTGCCTCCAAGTCACAGCAGTTGGTCTGTTGAGTTCAATGGCTTCCTCACCCCCTTCTCTAACACATCTCGTTTTGGTAATAAAACGACCTCCAGGGCCCAGAACACATCCTCTGTGTCAGTTCCCTGTGCGCTACCCTGTTACACATGATAAGTGTGTCGATGTTCCATAAGAGCATAACCACTACATTGAAAGTAAAATGCTCAAAAAAATTAAGGGAACATGTGATCATCACAGTATAACACCAAGTCATTTAAACTTCAGGGATATTAATCTGTCCAGTTAGGAAGCATATGCGATTGTGAATCAATGTCACTTGTTTTGGTGCAAATGAAAGTGACAACAGGTGCACTGGAGAGGCAACAGCAAGAAAACCCCCAAAAAGGGAATGGTTTTGCCGGTGGTGGCCACAGACAAGTGCTCTCTCCTTACCCTTCCTGACTGATTCCTCACTAGTTTTGCATTTTGCTAGTGTCCTTGTCACTGCTGGTAGCATAAGGCGGTACCTGTAGAGCTGGACAAGGCCGTAGAAGGGTATCAACCCAGCAGCAGGACCAGTATCTGCTCCTTTGTGCGAGGAGGAACAGAAGAAGCACTGCCAGAGCCCTACAGAATGACCTCCAGCAGGCTACTGGTGTGCACGTTTCTGACCAAACTGTCAGAAACAGACTCTGAGGGTGGCGTGAGGGCCTGACGTCCTCTAGTGGGACCCGTGCTCACAGCACCGTGTAGCTTGATTGGCATTCACCAGAGAACACCACAATTGGCAGGTCCGCCATTGGCGGGCCGTTCTCTTCAGAGATGAGAGCAGGTTTGCAATGAGCACATGTGACAGAAAGAGTCTGGTGATGCCGTGGTGAATGTTATGCTGCCTGCAACATCATCCAGCATGACCGGTTTAGTAGGTCAGTGATGGACTGGAGAGGCATATCCTTGGAGAGTCACAGAGACCTCCACGTGCAAGCCAACGGTACCCTGACTGCTGTTAGGTACTGGGATTAAATCTTCAGACCCATCATCAGACCTTACGCTGGTGCAGTGGGCCCTGGTTTCCTCCTGGTGCAGGACAATGCCCGGCCTCATGTGGCCAGAGTGTGTAGGCAGTCCTGGATGACGACATTGATGCCATTGACTAGCCTTCACGTTCCCCAGACCTGAATCCAATTGAGAACCTCTGGGACGTTATGTATCGGTGCATCCAACACTGTCAAGTAGTGCCACAGACTGTCCAGGAGCTCACTGATGCCCTGATCCAGGTCTGGGAGGAGAACCCAGGACACCATCTGCTGTCGCATCAGGAGCATGCTCAGACGTTGTCGGGAGTACATACAGGCACCTCGGGGGCACCTCGGGGCCATACACACTACTGAGTAACACTACTGAGTTTCCGTGATGAAATTCACAAAAGTCGGAACAGCCTGTGATTTCAATTGTTGACTATGATTTTCGGTGTGAGTTTGAATCCAGCCATGAATCGGTTGGTGATTTTGGATTCCAATGACTGTTGTAACGTCATTTTGTTCTCAACTAATTACGCAATGTACAGTAACGATTTTGATCTTTAATATATTTCGTTTGAGACCCGATGTGTGATTTAAGTGTTCCCTTAATTTTTTTGGAGCAGTGTGTATATACAGCTCTGGAAAAAATTAAGAGACCACTGCAAAATTATCAGTTTCTCTGGTTTTACTATTCATAGGTATTTTTGTTTTATTCTATAAACTACTGACAACATTACTCCCAAATTCCAAATAAAAATATTGTCATTTACAGTATTTATTTGTAGAAAACAACAACTGGTCAAAATAACCAAAAAAATGTTCATTGTTTTCAGACCTCAAATAATGCAAAGAAAACAAATTCATATTCATTTTTTAACAACAAAATACTAATGTTTTAACGTAGGAAGAGTTCAGAAATCAATATTTGGTGGAATAACCCTGATTTTTAATCACAGCTTTCATGCGTCTTGGCATGCTCTCCACCAGTCTGTCACATTGCTGTTGGGTGACTTTATGCCACTCCTGGCATAAAAATTCAAGTAGCTTGGCTTTGTTTGATGGCTTGCGACCATCCATCTTCCTCTTGATCAAATTCCAGAGGTTTTTAATGGGGTTCAGGTCTGGAGATTGGCCTGGCCATGACAGGGTCTTGATCTGGTGGTCCTCCATCCACACCATGATTGACCTGGCTGTGTGGCATGGAGCATTGTCCTGCTGGAAAAAACAATTCTCGGAGTTGGGGAACATTGTCAGAGCAGAAGGAAGCAGGTGTTCTTCCAAGATAACCTTGTACTTGGCTTGATTCATGCGTCCTTCACAAAGACAAATCTGCCCGATTCCAGCCTTGCTGAAGCATCCCCAGATCATCACCAATCCTCCACCAAATTTCACAGTGAGTGCGAGACACTGTTGCTTCTAGGCCTCTCCAGGTCTCCGTCTAACCATTAGATGACAAGGTGTTGGGCAAAGCTGAAAATTTGACTCAGAGAAGATGACCTTACTCCATTCCTCTACGGTTCAATCCTTATGGTCTTTTGCAAACTTCAGCCTGGCTCTTCTTTGCTTTTCATTGGTGAAGGGCTTTTTTCTAGCTTTGCACGACTTCAGCCCTGCATCTAGGAGCCTGTTTCGAACCGTCCTCGCCGTGCACTTCACCCCAGCTGCTGTTTGCCATTCTTTTTGTAGTTCATTTGATGTCATCCTACGGTTGTTGAGTGACATTTGAATGAGTTGACAGTCATCTCGGCCAGTGGACAGTCGTTTTCGCCCTCAGCTTTGTTGTCCCCAATGTCTGTTGCTTGACCTTGTTCTTATGAACCGCCGTCTTTGAAATTTCCAGGATGGAAGCAACCTGATGCTCACTGTATCCCTCTGCCAGTATTGAACCCTTCTTTTCCTCACTCAAAGCTTTTCTTTTCAACTCTTTTGTCATGCTGAATAGCTATTTTTTTATTCAAATTACCTTTGAGGTACTACTTGCACTGTTTTTGCCATCCAGCTGATCCTATTGCAAGAGGATAGTGATGACCACAGCAGTGGTTTTTATACTTTTCCTCGTTAAATTAGATTTGGTTGAGGTAATCACCTAATCAGTACCTCATTAAGTAAAATGAGGTGTGTCTGTGTTGGAATTTAACAGACACTGGAATGGAATGGCTGCCAAACATGTAGAGATGCTGATTTTAGAAAAAGGTGCAGTCGTCTCTTAGCTCCGGAAAAAATTAAGAGACCACTGCACCTTTTTCTTTCCTTTCCAAAAAAGTCGAAAAGGAAGGTTTTGAGTGAGGAACAGAAGGGTCAAATTGAATGCTTCTGTTCCTCACTCAAACTTTCCTTTTCAACTTTTTTGGAAAGGAAAGAAAAGGTGCAGTGGTCTAAATTTTTTCCAGAGCTGTATTTATGTGTTAACTTATTAGGTGACTTATTAGGTCAAATTCTATTCCTGACCCAATCAGCGTTACATATTTCTGGGACGTTGCCGAAATGTTGTTTGTCTTGCTCTAAAATATTCACAGGGGTAACGCATAGAACAAAACAAGCTGATATCACGATAGGTCTTTATCTTTTCTGCAAATATGGAATTAGTAGTTTGAAGCCGTTGATTCTATTCACAGAGCAGCCTAGATCTACCATAGCTGAATCATTCTGTGCACACTTATGACCCCATTCAATGCATTTCGAGGAGACAATATGCATAGGTGTATAACCTGTATAACCTGAATATAACCAATACACCTCTCACTACCGAGACTACATTCTGTGGTTTCTCACAAATGATGTTGGAAGTTAAAGGAATACAAACAGCAGGACACAAGTTATGCCTACTGTTGATAGATGAATCATGGATTTAACGTGGACATTTTTCTCCATTACACAAATTACCTGCATGAACAAGTGGCTTTGTTTAGGCATTTTAGTTAGACATTTGGCTAAATGAAACCAACCAATGTAACAAATAATCCATCTGATTCAAACTATAGTTTGGGATTTGTGTGTGAAAATGTTCTAACTCCCTCAGGCTTTGGAGTTGTTTTGCTAAAAGCAGTGCAAGGATGGCTGCTCCTCTTCATTGACTCTGATCCTCACATTTGATTCCATGGCAATACATCTCACACACACCCTCTCAGACATACAGTACACTGTAGAGAGCTTTAACTGTCTGGTCACAACTTCTATGCTGTGAGAACAGTCAAGAGAAATACTGAGTGCTGTATATCAGTCAAACACTTTGTGGGGCCTTACTGAGAAAAAGACTTTGCGATCAGGCCATAATTGTAAATTGGACATAATGAAATTGGGAGGGAGGAACAATGAGGTAAAATATGGGTTAAAAAAAAAATCTGCAAACTGCAAATTGACTACAACTAAGCCCAAACATGTTCTGTATTTGACAATAACAAAAATGTACTAATTACTAATTACCAATGATACATAAAAACACAACATCCCCTCAACACAATCTAAAAAGAAATTTGAATTTTACAGGTAGAATCTGTTTTCATCTGTTCATAGAATACCATAAGGTCCAGCATTCACAGCAAAAATAGATAATCCCCCAAGTGTCATTAGAAAATATGAATCAAGGTAGATATAGAAATAGTAGATATAGAAATAAGTTATTTTTGAAACACCATCATGCCCCTTTGTTTTTTGCCTGGTTGTCCTAATTGCAAGTAACCAAGTAAGTGTTTTTCACTGTTTGCCTAGTAGAGATATACTCTGATGCACATTAAATGTATTGTAGCTAGCTAGAACAGTACGTCTGGGATAAACAGCAACATTCTGTACATTAGGGACAAGTTTATCCCACTTGTACTACAGACGCCAACTAACAACAACATTAACACATTGACCAATAGAAATAATTTTTCCAATGATAATTTCATTTTGACAAGCAAATTCATGCTGTATGTAATTAGTTCTAACACCATCCAATCTTTATCTAAATAACTACCACTGAATTTGCATTTGTTTAAGCTCCTTAATGACCAACAAAAACTCTTATACTCTATCGTGGTTAGGTTGGCTGATAGTAGTTGAATGTTGTAGTAAACTTGATGTTTTAACTTTGTGTCCATTTTAAGTGTTTGGGGTGTCCCGGCATTTTTGAACTAGAGGAAATAATGACGTTCCATCTGCCTAGAAGATCAATCCTCCATGTTAAAAAGGAGCTGGGTCCACTAAAAGGCGAGCAGCCTGTGCCGAGAGGATAAGCTTGTGTACCGGTGCGAAACCAGTATCTGTTCTGGACCATTTCTTAATATTTAGGAGTTTGTGTATTAGTATTGACATATCCTTGACGAACTCTGGGTGTCTACAGTACAAGCTCCCTATCACATTATCTCAGTCATCCATTCTTGTTTGCCTATCTTGTTTCTTCTCAGGACCTTTTTGTTTGGACTGTGATTTAAAACTTATATTCTAGAAAATAATATTTTATAAGAGACTTGCATGTTTCTTGTCTGAAGAAAGGAAACATTTTGTGCTCTAAATTAATTTTACCTGTTTTATGGGTCTCCCTGACCAGTGCTCTTCTTGCCCGCATACTCAATGAGGGCGACCTATTCTAGACATATTCACAGTTTTGCCATCTTTTCTCCATTTCCACAAAAACATTATCTGTATTCAAACAAGTTTCAACAGGGACTTTGGCAAATTCCGCTGCTTAAGCAGCTCCCTCTGTCTTAAATCCTCTTCAGTATACTCCGGTTGGAACAAGTATGGTTCTTTTCATGCATAAAAAAGGAAATAAAAAAATGTCACATCAGAAAGTATTCATCCCCCAAATCTTGATGTGAAGCCATTGTGTTGAGTAATGTAAACCTAAATAGAAATTAGTCTTGAATCTGCCAGAAAATGCAACAAAACATTACAAATTTAATGTCCAGAACTCGCTTTCCCTTTAATACACTGAATGATGTCATAGAGTGTATCACAAAGCGTGCAAAGCCCATTACTCCTCTCGTTCTGGCAAATTATGTTAGGAATAAATCTCACCAATTGTAATGATCCTCGGGAATGCAGATGTGGATTCAAAAGCAGAGTGCAAGGTTTATTAAAGGCAACAGTACAGGTAAGTAATCCAGGTAGAGTAGTCAAGGGCAAAAACAGGCAGGAGTCAAAACTGGTATTATCCAAGGAGAGAAGACTAAGGTACAGGAGGAGTAATCATATAGGCATAGTCAGGAGGAAAGGGGCTAGAATACTTGGGATTACCATTGTAGCAAGTAGACTTAGTAATGCAAAATATCCAACACCTCACAAAGGAAAAGGTGCACTGAAAAGTAATAGTGGGGCAGATGAGAAACAGGTGAGTGAACAGGTGATTAGAATTCCAGTGATTATGGTCTGAGGAGTGAGTTGTGTTCAAGGGATTGGTGGCTTGTTTTAGGGAGTGAGTTGTGTTCAAGGGATTGGTGGCTTGTTTTAGGGAGTGAGTTGTGTTCAAGGGATTGGTGGCTTGTTTTAGGGAGTGAGTTGTGTTCGCAGGATTGGTGGCGTGATCATGAGTGTGAGGTGGCAGGGGACGTTACACAGATCTAAAAATCTCTCTGTGTCCCGCACGGTGAAATTCACATATAATCACATAATGTCTATGATTTTATTTGTGGGAATAATTGGAAATAGATTTAGTATTTTTTTTTTTTTAATTTAAATTAAACATGTCTGCTACATTCTTAAAATACATATATTTTCTTAAAAAAGACAGAGGGAACGGCTAAGAAAATACATATATTTTCTTTCCCGACTTCGTACAAAAATTCACCATGCGTAAACTGAGGTTTATGTAATAACTGAAGGTAGGATTAAAACAAACCAGGTTTCTGCTTATACAGCCCTACATTAGTAATTCCATACTCTACAGCCTCCAGCTTATCAGAAAATGTGTTCGTCTATATCGATTTTTACAGTATTAAAGATTCTTAACCAACCCAGCATAATCTTCCCCTGCAGAATTAGATACACAGACACACTGAATCTGTCCCCAAGCCAACTGGGCCACACACGTATCCTTCAAGATAACTTTGACAGACTGAAGTTCTCAGAAATGCACTAGTATCACAGACTTATATTCAAAAGAAGAATTGAGAGCATAGCATCCTCATCTGCCACAGACAGTCACTGCAGCCTCTCCTCCCTATGCCTAAATATGTTTTTCACCCATTTACTACAAATTAGGTTTCTCTCAAAGTGAATTTCAAGCTCGACTGCTTTTGGAGGGTGAGAAACTCTCTTTTCATTAATTTCATTCTTTTCTCCTAACAAATGATCTACTGTACAGATTGGTCTGCTCACTCTCATTCTCCATTTCTCTCTCCGCTTTTCTCTCTCCTCTTTTCTTTCTTCTTTTTCAGGGTCCCAACTCTGGGTTTAGCAATGGAAAGCAATTACACTGTCAGAAATGTGTATTCTGACTTATTAAGAAACCTGCACACTCTCAAAAAATGCATTTTTCCCCCCTCTTCCTTGGTCCCCGGGGAGAGGAGGCCTGACACCAGAATAAAACGGATACTTTTTTACATGCACAGTCTTCCATCCACGGAGTCATCTAGAAAGCAGTGGTTAGTAAATATTCATTGGCGTGTGGCAGAGAGAGAGTGATAGACGGCAGCACAGAGCTCTGTGGCTGGGGATTCGATTTCTCTGTGAGGGGGAGAAGGAGGGAGAGGTAGACAGAGAGAAAGAGAGAGAGAGAGCGTGTGACTGCTGACTGCTGCAGCGGCTCCATTTGAGAACGCATCCTTCTTCCTCTGTCACTCGATAACTCACTCCCTCAACCACCTCCGCACAGCTCCCACACCGCCAGGCCGCATGAACAGTACCCAACCCTCCCTCAACAGTGTGTTCCTTCCCACACGGCATCACCACTTTCTGGCTAGCCACAGCCACTGTAGCTAATTGCCGATGGGAAGTTTCAGCCCTTCACTGAGACTCAACGGCCTGCTAACTGTATCATTTGTCCTCTGGGGCCAAAGCCTCAGGCTGTGAGGACAGGGTTGTTGAGGATAGAGTAGGTCTATCTTTCACAGGTGAGTGCAGCAGGAGAGAGAAAGAAAGACTCCAGCATGGGGTTTTATCCGAAAGCAGAGAGACAGAGAAAGAGATTTTGCTAGCTAAGTGAGAACATGAAGCCATGCTGGGTGATATCCTTCTGTCGATAAAGCACCTCTCTCTCTCTCACCACTCATCTGCAGGCTCACGCATACAAATTAGTTTACAGAGCTGCTGCACAACATGGAGAGATTTAAGCCCTAAAAGGTGTGAGCAATTTCCAATTTCAAAAATAAATATTATATCTGACTGTGCAAATCTGGTCCTTTGTGCCTACGTTTTAATAAGGATCAACTTACAATTTTAGCGGTCAACTTTGAAAATACACAACCTAAACTTAATTAACTTTCTGCCACACATAGGCTATGGACTCCAATTCCACTTAAAATGAAGTATACTACTACCAATGGCCACTGTCCCTACCATAATCACCAGACCTACTTCCTCTCCAGCGCACACAGATTTTCCTCATTATTGTTGCATACATGGGTGTGATGTCATTGATATATAGGTCTTCTAAGTGATAAAGCACTGGGAGTACAGATTTGAAGAATCACTAGTCCAGCTCAGGTTGGATAAATAATTTTATCTTAAATTTCATGTGGAATAAGTTCTCTGCTCTATTGTTGGGGTCAAATGCAGAGTGTGTGAGGAAATCTTGCTGCGATAAAAAAAAACCCCAGATGAAACAGACCTATTTATATCCCTCAATGCACATTCAGCCAAATCAGCACTTTCTCACAATGTTACAATAGAGTTCAAAGACCAATAAATGCCAATGGAAAATTCTGACCGTTCACCAGCTTCTTGTCAGAGCGACAGGAGACAAGGTCAACTATCAAGAAGAAGTGATCATGCATGACCCCACAAATCTTTGAGGAATTTTATGGAAAAAAATTGTAGTTACGACCTTGTCTATGGACACGGACCACTCAAAGATCGGGACATCCAACCTCCAATACACGCCACAACACGCCTTGCTGCTTCTTATTACACTGTTAACAGAGTTGGGGAGTAATGGATTACAAGTAATGTATTACATAAAAACTGTATATGTAATCTGTTATGTTTCCAGCTAAAATATTGTAATCGAATTACAGATACTTTTAAAAAGATGTTAATTTTTGGATTACATCAATTGAAAAAGAATGGGTGTGCGAAATTATTATGACACATTGTGTTTTTTTATTTAATGTTTTAAAAACATCGTTATCTGAAACAAAATAACAGTTGCGCGCATAACCATATTAGCGACCAATGAAGCACTAGTTTAATTTTCCCCAGTTTTGGCTGGTAAAAACAGAGTATGCCTACGATAATATTAGCCGACCCATATTAAATGTGATTTAGTAATCTACTAGCTTTCTCAGAACAATAATAGGCGATACCTGGTGTTTTATCGTTTTCAGACAGGACTTGTTTAGAAGATTAGTCAACTCTGTGTCAGATAGCTGTTAACATGGCGGTGCCTTCAAGATAAAACTTTATATGGAATTGAAGAGGAAAGGTGTGTTGGGGAGCATTCAGCCAAAGGAAGATGATTTGTATTTGATGTAGCCACCTCAACTCTATACAGGTAGGCCATGTGATTCTGCTTGCTCTGGATTTCAAAAAAGTGCATTCATTGGTCTGATCATTGGGTGCTGATAACATTGACTTGAAGATCAGAGTGCAGGTGTAAATCAGTTTATTTCTGTAATTAGCATTTTGAAAATTCTTCGTGGCCAGTGCTTGACTTGGGTCGGAACAGTCCGGAACTTACTTAGGCAAACAGCATTCCCGCTCCTTTTTTCGGCAAAAGAGCCGTCAGGGATGTCTGGGATAGGCTACTTTAGTGGAACAAGCCTTACTAACACATACATTTTCATGAACATAGTCTAATGTGTGATTTGTCAGTTCCTGCACTAATTTTAACCTAAGTCAAGCGCTGCTGGTGGCTCTGCCCCTAGAGGGCTTCGCTCCTAGCTCCACTCCACTCATATGACTGGAGTTATACCCAGTAACTATCAGTTACGTTTGCGCAGGTAAAACTTATCTGTCCGCGAGTGTTCACGAATACAAACGTGCATTCGCGTGCCTAGGGTTTCTGCATCGTTTTGACTATGTTAGTGGTTGTGGAGCAAAACATCAGTACAAATTTAGTATGTGCAAAAAGCTACAGATATCTTGACTTTTACATACAATAATTTCAACGCCCTTTTTGAGAAATTGCCATTTCTTTTTCAACAATATTTTGAAGCAATAAAAAACATGAATATGCCCAAAACCAAGCCCAAACCAAGCAAGGCACATTGTGTACCACCCATTGAAGCTCCAGTCACGTACTGCTGTGACACACCCTGGGATTGAATTAAGTCTTGGCACTTATGTAGTGGTGTTTTCCTTTCAAGGTTGCCAGCCTAGAGTTTAGGAAGACATCAGTTCAAAACCAGAGATCATTTTGTCATTAGGTATGTTTCACACCAGTGGTAAGACGGTGGCAGTTGTAGTACCAGGGTTGTGGTTTTGATTCCCACAGGTGGCCAAGATGAAAAGAAAGTTTAGAAAATGTATGCACTCACTACTCAATATCACTCCGGATAAGACTGTCTGCAAAATTTCTAACATTTTAAAAGTACAAAAGGCAGAGGGAGAACAGGATGTTTCAAAATATTCTGAGAGGGACTTTGGTTGCCGTTAGGCCAGTAAACGACAAGACCTCATGCAGCCTGGTTTTGCACGGTTAGGCTATCCAGTGTGGCCTTTTCCTATCTTCTCTGATCTCTGGCGTCAGCTGCTAACGCTCCAGTCAATTTGACCTTCTCTCCTAGCGGAAGGTAGAGTGGCTATTGATTAAATCTTGGCACGCAGTGTACAAACACAGCGATAAGCCCAGCAGACAGCCACAGTGCCAACTCCGTGGGCCAAAGACCCTTCACATCTTTTGTTTCCACTAACAGGCACCAGGACACAGTTCCCTACAGCCTGCCTGCAGGAGACCGAGTGACCATTAGGATAGTAGAAAATCACCTTCCCAGACCCGCACACCATCTCCCGCTTCCCCAATTCGCCCCTTGGAGCCCTGGTTTTTAGGGGCCAATCGACGTCCTGAGTCTTTGTGAGCAGCTGGTTCCCAAAGAGACCTGAATGTTTGAAGGTGACCTCCGCAGGGCACTTAGAATGCCTATTATTCTAGACAAGCTTGGTTTGGTGAATAATTCAATATAGCCAAAGGAGCAAAGGGGTTTGTGGATATTACAGCGAGCGCTGTGTAAGCCCCTTTGCAAACGTGTCATGTTAATTTGTCAAATTTGAGGGACGTACTCTCCATATTTCAGCAGCACACTTTTTGGGTGATTATTTCCCCTTGAAACACGATAAGTAGCGTGAAACCTAGTGATGGCAGGTCGAGGGCGGCAGGCTTAAGGATGGTCATCGACTCCTCACTTATCTTCTTGAGCTCTTATTTGCACATTCATCTTAGATGGCTGCAGATACAGGCTGCTTTGTCAGGGGGTGACAAATTGTGTCACAGTTGGCCATCGTGGCAGAGAAGGAATGGAAAAAAAGTGCTTATTCTGCAACTCCCAGCCTGAGTCTGCCCATAGGAAAATGCTTTGTAAACTTTTTTTAACAGTCAATACGAAAGAAATAGTGGAATAGATTTAAGTAAACTTCTGACTGGAATGCACACACTTGTTAGCGAAGAAAGGTCCAGGCAGAATCTCTCTATGGACTTGTCTCTCTGGAGGGGAGAGGAACTCACACAACTGTGAAAGGAATGGATTGTAGGAGAAATCTTCAGAGACAAAACAGGGGAATGGATACAGCACATGACCCTTCCACAAAAAACACATTGAATATCTTATAGAAAAATCCACTAGTCCATCACAGACCTGTAGACCATCACAAAGAATGTGTTCGGGTACAAGTATCAAGAAAGACATCTCGGATCTGCAGTTGTATTTTCAAATTGTCACAGATGAATTAGGGATTTTTCAAACCTCAACCCATGTCTCATTGATTGACACCTGGGTGAAAGCAGAGGGCAAAAAATGGAGTTCCATGCATTCAATGAGAGAAACAAGCACATACTCCAAATCAAGACTCTGTGTTCTTCTGGCACACACATTATCAGGAAACTGTTTTACTACTTCAGGCGTAGTTGCTGTATAAAGTCTGCATGAAAAAAACTGTGAGGAATAGAATTATAGAGGGTAGCTGAAAAGCAATTCAAATATTTGTTATTATCCCAGAAGTGCAACTATAGTAGACATCTACAACCCCATTTCCAAAAAAGGTGGGACGTTGCGTAAAAAATGCAAATAAAAACAAAATGTAATGATGTGCAAATCATTTATCCCTATATTTAATTGAAAATAGTACAATGACAAAAAAACAGATGTTGAAACTGAGAAATTGTATTGTTTTTGGAAAAATACATGCCCATTTTGAATTTAATGCCAGCAAAACTTTTACAAAAAGTTGGGACGGGCATGTTTACCACTGTGTTGCATCACCACTTCTTTTAACAATACTCTGTAAGCGTTTGTGAACTGAGGAGACTAATTGCTGTAGTTTTGAAAGTGAAACGCATTCCCATTCTTGCTTGATATAGGATTTCAGCTGCTCAACAGTTGGGGGTCTCCTTTGTCGTATTTTTCATTTCATATTGCTCCAAATGTTTTCAGTGGGTGACAAGTCTGGATTGCAGACAGGCCAGTTTAGCACCTAGACTCTTTTACTACGGAGCCATGCAGTTGTGATACGTGCAGAACGTGGTTTGGCATTGCCTTGCTGAAATAACCAAGGCCTTCCCTAAAAAAGATGTTGTCTGTATGGCAGCATATGTTGCTCCAAAACCTATATATATTGTTCAGCATTAATGGTGCCTTCACAGATGTGCAAGTCACCCATGCCATGTGCACTAATGCACCCCCATACCATCACAGATGCTGGCTTTTGAACCGTAGGCTGATAAGAAGCCAGATGGTCCCTCTCCTCTTTAGTCCGGAGGACACGGTGTCCATGATTCACAGAAAGAATTTCAAATATTGATTAGTCAGACCACAGGAAAGTTTTCCACTTCGCCTCAGTCCATCTTAAATGTGCTCAGGCCCAGAGAAGGTAGCGGAGGTTCAGAATCTTGTTTATATATGGTTTGACCTTTGCATGGTAGAGTTGTAACTTGCATTTGTGGAAGCAGCGATGAACTGTGTTCACAGACAATGGTTTTCGGAAGTGTTCCTGAGCCCATGCTGTGATTTCCACCACAGAATTCTGTCTGTTTTTAATGCAGTGTCACCTGAGCGGCCAAAGATCATGGCCATCCAATATTGGTTTTCAGCCTTGTCTCTTGCATACTGAGATTTCTCCGGATTCTCTGAATCTGAATCCCTAAATGATGCGATCCCTAAACTCATTGCAATTTTACATTGAGAAATGTTATTCTGAAATTGTTCTATAATTTGCTCGTGTTGTCTTTCACAGAGTGGTGAACAACTTCCCACGCTCACTTCTGATTATGATCTTTTAATATCCAGTCAGGTTACTGACCTGTTGCCAACTGACCTAATTAGTTGGGTGATTTTCCACCAACTTTTTGGAAACTTGTTGCTGGCATCAAATTCAAAGTGGGCATATATCTTTCAAGAAACCATTAAATGTCTCAGTTTCAACATTTGGTATGTTGTCTTTGTACTGTTTTCTATTGAATATAGGGTTTAAATGATTTGCACATAACTGCATTCTGTTTTTATTTACATTTTACACAGCGCCCCAACTTTTTTGGAAATGGGGTTGTACTACAGCGGCGCTACAATCTCTTTGTGTTTTGGTGGAGACGAGGCATCACAATTACTGCAGCAGTTTGCAGGTAGGCAGGAAGACCTGTTCTACAACAGCTCTGCTCTTAGTCCTGCATTCGTCTGCCTGTTTGTCTTCCAATCTCTTCGCTCCCAGTCGAGTTAGTATCCTCTTCGTCTTTTCTTATGTCGGCACAGTTCACGTTCCCTGAAACGCAGCCGATGTACTCACTAGACATAGCTCTCTTTACAAATCCCTCCAACAATGAGCGGCGGCGCATCGGTTAATGTGGAGCAAGTAGCGAAGGGGGAGGAACCGTGTGGCTGACACATTACAGCCGTGCAGATGCGTCAAGAACTTTCGGGCCCATCCTTGGGGTCAAGGAATCATCCAAGCAGCAGCCCTGACTTATAATCACACCTCAAATGTTCAGCTGAATTTTGGCTTTCCAGTAGGTTCCCATGCTACGATTAGCCTATGTATAGCACCCTTTTTTTCTTCCATGTTATGCTTTTGTGCACAGGTTAAACGGAGACTGAGGGGCTCATTGAAAATGCTATTGTTCGCACTATGGCCATCAGTCAAGCTCACCGGTGAATGTCACACCAAATGGTGAGGCTTTTGTTTTACCTCCTGATGATTTACTATGGACCCATTTCGCTATTTAATGCCAAGGTGCCATCGTTGCATGGAGTCGCCATCTGAAAGGGCAACAGGACAGAAATCACTCTTTCATAGTGTGTGCGTGGGTGCGTGTATACACGTATGCTAAGCTCCTCCAGCTAACATGTATCATGTGGACATGCAGAGCCACAGGGACTGAGGCTCTTTACGGCAGCTGAAGGAAAGGTCTCCTCATCCCTCTCTCGTCGCAGGTCGTAATGAGAGGGCTGTGCCAGGCTGTCAAAGACCCAGGACCACAGGACATTAAAAGACGAATAAAGCCATAAAACGCCTCTATGACTATGCATACTAATCCATAGTTTGAGTGCCAACTTCCTCCGTTTTATGTCTGAACTTTTTGTATTAATTACAAAGTGCTGTTGCGGCTTAAAAGTGGAACTAATGCTGCACACTTTGTCCTGTACTTGAAAGTGTCATCTGACAGTGGGAAGCACAGAAATGTGTTTTATTTCTAAGTGGGAATTCACCACCACAAAGACAGAAGACCGAATTGATTCTTGGCATGTACATCCACAATTCATAAGTAGTGGATAATATCTTTTTCATTCTTTATGTTCACCACATAACTGGTAAAAACACTATTTTAACTGCACTTAAACTGATAAAAACTAGTTTTCATCTTCATTTCCCACTTCTCCCACATACTAATATCACTGGTAGGAATGACCTAGAAAAACAAAGATAAAGACGTCATCTTAATACAGTATATCTACTTATAAGCCAGGTGGTATGAACCCTGAATGCTGATTGAAAGCCAATGTATATGAGACCATCTACCACAGTTATGACATCACATAACCTTGTAATGTTCATGTTGAGACAATCTCCATTAAATGTTTTCCTGCATTCAGTCATTTATCCAACTTCATGGAGTTAAATTCCCACTTTCCTCTTGGTCATGAATGCAGCATATGAAAGGAATACACTGATGGCTGTTCTTGTCTTTGTTTTTGACTCTGGGCTCTTATTAGTTGAGGTATCACTTACTCAAATGATCATTCATCAACATCAACTGCCTTTTCAAACCATTACTTCATGATGGGATGACTCCTTACGTTCACACCTCACTCCTTATCAATAAATGCACTTTCATGGTTGGTACTTTTAGCCAGCTCTCCTTGACGTAAAATAAAAAGGCAAAAAAAGGCATAATCTCTCAAGCATTTCTAATGAGTTTTCCTCCAACAATTATTTGATAAGAGCAGACAGTACTGCAGGCAGTGTGCATGATCCAGTACCTGCTCTTATGAGAGGTGAGCACTCTCCTGATTGCAGGCAGCAGTGTTCTCCCCTCAGAGGGCAACCAGCATGCAGCGCTGCACAACCACACACCAAAGACACCCACACCTGGCTCCACTGCGCATTTCCCAGCACAGTCAAGGACCCTATTCCTGTCCTCTGTCAGGAGACCAACAGCCTGGCTCCACTGCACATTTCCCAGCACAGTCAAGGACCCTATTCCTGTCCTCTGTCAGGAGACCCACAGCCTGGCTCCACTGCGCATTTCCCAGCAGTCAAGGACCCTATTCCTGCCCTCTGTCAGGAGACCCACAGCCTGGCTCCACTGCACATTTCCCAGACAGGAAAATGTTGACATTAAATAATGTTTTTAATAGATTCATTGATTGGTTGGTCTGTTGGACAGACCTGGGCTGTGGGCTCTGTAGAAGTCTGCTGAAAATTGTATTTTGTGGGAGGGAGGACATATATATGCACGCATGCACACAGACAGGCACACATTCCAAAAGATTTTCTTATTCAAAATTATATTGTTCCTAACCTCTAACCTCAATCAACCCAAACCTTAACCAAGCCCTAACCACAAAAACCCAAGCCTAATCCTAACTACCAACCACCCTAGTTCTAACCCTAACCTCGCAAATCATTTTTGCGCGTAAACTAAGTTAAGCTTAAAAGAACCTTGTTTCGCATGGGGCTTGGAAAAATGTTCCCACATGGTCAAATTTCCATTGTTTTACTATTATGGTGGGATTTGTGCTACCCACCGCAATAGTAAAACATACACACACTCACCACACACATACAGTACACACACTCACCACACTGAGCCCGAGCTGCTCCCTCTGCAGGTAGTCCAGGTTCCTGCGCTCCAAGCTGTCCAGGTAGTGTTGCAGTCTGGAGTAGGTGTAGGGATAGCAGTATGCAAACTGGTACACATCGTCCTCCCGGTCAAAGCAGAACGCAAAGGACATGACGTAGTTCCTCCGATGATCGGGGCAGCGGTAGTAGTAGACATTTTTAGCTGGGAGTCTTTGCCTGGACAGAGGAACATGTTAACTTGTTGGCTTGATTGACTTAGTCTAACAACCACTTTCCCATACGTGTAATGTGGGCACAATCACTAGTTGCTACCTTAAAATTAATATTATTGAGGAATAGCTCAGTGTACAGCGCAGACCAACAGTCTCGATAGATACCAAAATGACTCAAGCAGAGTCAGGAAGTTCATTCTTCATTAAAATACGTTAATTGTGGTAAAAGGTTAATACAGTAGCTGTCTATCTAATTAAAGGACCACTGCATTATGTGTTGTAGGGTGTTAGCTGGTTAGCTTTTCTGTGTAAATAAGTAGTTGGCTAGAGTGAATGCACCGGACAACTGTTTACGTTACCAAATGTCAGGAATGCCCACTTATTTGAAACTCATTGTTTAGATCAGTTTAATTTAAATATATTAGAAATACATTGCTCAGTAACTACTATGCAATGATACAGTCACTCAAAATAACTTAGGTTATAGCCATTGGAACATGTTATACAATTCCCTCAGAATGCATCACCAGGCTGTACCTTGAACAGATCATAGATACAATATGCTTGGATTCATTTGTCTAAAGGTCATTGGTACCAACGCTGGAGCCTGAACCAGTAGAGAACTTTCTAGTTGTTATATTATCTGATCTGTTGTGGCAATGCCGGGACATTGCAAGGAGAGTAATCTGGGGGGGGGGGGGCTAAGACGGCCGTCATTGAGAAACGTGACACTAGCACCCCCTCCACTGGCTCTGGTTTTACAGTGTTGCTGTGAACTGGTTCTGCCCTCCCCGTTCCCCAGGCTGCCTCTTCCGTTCCCCAGGCTGCCTCTTCCGTTCCCCAGGCTGCCTCTTCCGTTCCCCAGGCTGCCTCTTCCGTTCCCCAGGCTGCCTCTTCCGTTCCCCAGGCTGCCTCTCCTGTTCACCCGGCTTCATCTCCCCTGAGTTGCAACCCACACTGTATTACAGCACTGCACAAAGGAGAACAATGGCAGACAAGGGCCGTTTCATACAGGCTAACAATTGACGGCTGAAGGAGTGCCTATGCAGCCGATAACTGCACAATAAAACCTCGCCAGTGGAAACAGTAGGGGGAAAAAGCTGACAGACAGGAAACGCGAAAGAGGAGAAGCAGACACCCAGCCTAAGACGAGTAGATGAGAGAGTCTTCTTGGGGGGGGCAAGGGGGGGTAATAACGGACAGGCACTGAGCAGAGGTTACGGGGAGGAGGAAAGGGAGGGAGAGCGGGTAACAGACTAAGCAGAAGGGAGAGAGGGGAAAGGTAGGAGGAGGAGCAGAAGAGATAAGGAGAGGATGAGAGAGAGGAGGCAGATCAGAGAATGCGATGGCAGGCAGCTGGCATCTCTCCTGTAGGAGCAGGATCAGATGGAGATGCTATCGGTGTCTGATATCAGCCCTCTGTCCTGAGCAGCCTGTCTGATAAGCAGCAGAGAACCCCCCCAACCTAAGCTATAAGGACAACAAACCATGTCCGCATAATGTACTGAATTATCAAGATTACTTCAACCACACCTTTAAAAAATGAATGTTTACACAAGTCACTTTCTATATTACCATTATGGTACTTCGTTTGAATGTTGAAGCCTATTTCATTTCAAAACTTCAGCCGTTTTCTACCAGGGCCCAATGGCTTATTAATTGTAACGAATGATATTGGCAAAATGTCAACAAGAACTGGTGGGTTACGATCATTTTATTTTATTGTTCCAACTCTAACACACACACACACCCACAAATGCACACATACACACAAACACACCCCAACACTCAAACAAGTAGCTACTGCCGCTACAAAGTGAAACAGAAAATGAAAATTAAACCAAATTAGCCAATCTCTGTAAGGCAAAGGGAGGGGGGGGGCAAGCTGATTATTCCCCTGGTAGAGGAGAAAGTGTTCCTATCTCCGTGCAAGTGTGCCTGTCTCAGCAGAATACTAATGCAGCCACCCCACCCTGTCTCATGGCTGGATGGAGCGAGAGTGGAAAAAAAGAGAAAGAAAGAGAGAGAGAGAGGTAGAAAGAGAAGGTAGTGTCTGAGAGGGAGAGAGAGAAGGTAAAAAAAGGAGTGAGAGTAGAAGGGGGCAGTAAGCAACATTGGCCTGGCTGCTCATACTCCTCCTCCCAAAGCAGGTTCTTATCCAGTGTCTGCAGCGCCTCAAGGCTGGCTGCCTGGGTGGGTGTCTTTCCCACATGACTGCACTGCATCCTACAGGGCAATCGAGTGCTGATGAGCTAGTACACAATACTGCTGGGCACAGGCCCGGTGAAATACACCACACATTAGTATGTGTGCGTGTGCTCAGCAAGCGCCGCGAAGAGGAAAAGGCATTGGAGAGCAAAAGTTTTCTTTGAAGCGTTACAAAATTGTCACATCTTGTTTCATGTGCCTGTGCCGTTAAATACTAACTTGAGGATGTTGGGTTCACGGCTCATGCAATAACCTTGGGTTTAAATGAAATGTATTACCATTGTTTCATTCAAAGTGATTTATTCATTTTCAACACATCAGTTGCTTGTGGGATGAAAAATGGGTAAATACTGGTGAAGTGTTTGTCTGATTAATGTGAAGACAGAAAGATGAGATTATGTGCACATAACCATGCCTGTGGGTCAGGCAGTCCACAACCACTGGGACCCATAACCAATGGGACCCACAAACACTAGGACCTACAGCCACTAGGCCCTGGGACCAACAACCACAGAGGCCCACAACTATTGGGACCCACAACCACAGAGGCCCACAACCACTGGGACCCACAACCACAGAGACCCACAGCCACAGAGACCCACAGTCACAGAGACCCACAGTCACAGAGACCCACAGCCTGAGAGTCCCACAGCCACAGAGACCCACAGCCACAGAAGCCCACAGCCACAGGGGCCCACAGCCACAGAAGCCCACAGCCACAGGGGCCCACAGCCACAGGGGCCCACAACCTGACAGTGGACAAGGTTCTGCATGATGGGTTTCCTTTATGAGCACATACTGCTTTAATGTCCGCATTGTGAGACCTTGCCTCCTCAACCTGAACACAAAGTCCATACACATTGTGGCTAGGGGGCCCGGTGACCATGAAAGGGACCATGAATATGTAGTGTCACCACTGCACACAAGCATACCAAAACAAGTTTGTGTCAGAAGGCACCTGGTGTGTTTTGCCTCCCCCAGTTTTTCATCCAGAGCAAAGATCAGGACCTAGGGCTGCTCCCTGCACACCCAGGAGATGTGGCCCGGACGAGAAAAGGAGGCTGCATTACCCTGTCACACCCCAAACTGCTCAGGGTTAATGAATCAAGATTCCACTTTTATTTCTTTACCTAGTGGTTTGGCATTATCCAGCCGTGCTGCTCTCCTCTGTACCGTTTGACCTTGCTGGCTACTGAGCGAGTCTTTGCTATTGATTTTAATTACCCGACAGCAATTTACTGCTGGCCATCCCAGGACTGCTACGCTGTTATTGGCCAAAGAAAATAGCTTTGTGTCTTCCTCTGGAGAGCAGCGATGCGAAGGCTGCTATCCCCTTGGTTTATACTTATTTCTGCAGTGGCTGCACCCGAACGGCTGCTGGCAATTTGTTTTATCTAAATGATGCCGCCCCATGCCTCTCCTACCTTAGGATGTGGTACAGTGCCTCCATTCCCAAAACAGATTTATCGCTGCATGTAAAAAAAAAAGAAGCCGCCGCCCCCGGATGATAACACGCACGCACGCGGTTTCCCAATACAGCAAATACACCCTCACGTACGCCACAAACACATTCTACAGTCTGGAAAGTTCCATCCTGGAGCTCAAGGTCATCAACTGAATAAAGGTTGTGAGATAACAACACAACTTCTATTGAATAGCGGGCGTGAAGGAAGATAAGACAGAAATCCTAATGTGATACCAAGGTTGCCCCGGAAGAATCCCCGGTCAACATTTCAATGCAAGAACCAAAGGTACAGCACAGGCAACTGAAAGCAAGCTTTTACTGAGGCGCCACAATCTTTTCCTCTTCTGCTTTTTAACTGTTAGCAGATTCAAGAAGGGCTTATTTTTTACGTCGATCTGTTTCCGTTAGAAGTCTCAGAGATGAGAGGTACAATTGGTAAGCTTTGGGACAGGGGACATCTTGTCTATATTCTCAAATCAATCAAGTGTAGAGGTCACTGCAGTCATGCTTCTTCTCCCTCCCTTCTTCCCTGCTCCTCTCCAAGGTGGGGCTGTCAAGCGCTGTGTTGGGAAGGTTAAAATGGTTTCAAATATGTGCATAGAACTGTCAAGTGACACAGCTCTTCACCAGCTCAATTTGAGACAAATGCAAGCTCTGTACCAAATACATTTTATTTTCAAATCTGTATGATACTTTTCACAATGGTAATATAATTTATTACCACATAATATTCCAGCAGCAGCATTTCAAAGAGCCTATCTCTCTACCTAGTGCAAATGATGCCAGATGTTTTACAATTTCACTGTTGTTGAAACATGGCACCGGCTCCTTGTTTTGCATACCAATCCGAGCAGAAAATAGCTTTAAAATGATCTTAAAAAAAAGAGTCAAGTATGCCTCCTACTCACACGTGTGATGTATCTATCCATCTTTTTAGCATGCAGATCAGACATAAAGACGGTATCCAATGGCACTGTTACTAAGCAACCTCTCCTGCGTTGTCATTCTGTTGGCCATATGTGATCACTGATGAGGAATACTGGGTAAAAATCAGTTGCCATTGCAAGTCACTGAATGGCCTGGAAAGCATCGTATCGAAGCGTGGGTTTGAAACAATATATGGTGGGTTTGTTAGTAGGCTCTGGGCTTTCCTTTGGAAAGGCATCTCAAAGCCCACTTGCTGTGGAAACAGATAATAAGCAGTTTAGAGAGACATCTGAGCCTGAACAAGGAACCTCTGAAGCTGAGTGGTTTAAACAAGCCGCTGGAACGGTTTTCGGAGGTGTTAACATCAAAAAAACGTAAAGAGATTTCATTTGCCGTCTTATCCCTTTTTTCTGCCGTGTTTCGGGGAAAGACAGATGTGATAAAAGGGCATCACACGTCCACGTCAGCAGTCTCGTTCCCCTCAGTGTTTGAGCCTCACCGTTTGATTGCTTTATTTCCTTTAAGTCGATCCGTTTATTTGTCTTCTCAACATTAACCTCTCCCGTATCGACTTTTGAAATATCATTTCCTTCGATACATTTCAAAACCTTGGGGGAATTAGATCAAATAGGGCAAGAGATCAATACCAGATCACATTCATGTGCGTCACTCGGTTTAATAGCAGCAGACAGTATTTCTGCTAGAGATGAACTGAGGAGTCTTTAATCCCACCTAAAAGCATCAAATATATGTAGGCCTAAGTGCAAACAAATGGCTGGAACTCAGTAGGTCTGTTATTTCCAATGAAAGAGCATGATAGTAGCAAGGCTTCAATTCCACTCAGAAATGCTTTGGGGACGTAGATGCGTTGGAACTAAGTGCCTGGCGAACAGCAACACAGCCTTAAATCATTGGGTCATTAGACCTGAAATCATAAACTCAAAGCCTCAGAGTAATTGGCAGAAAGGCACCGGGGCTGTGTATTCCAATCTGGTGCTTTTTATGACTGCTGCCAGCATGCAGAAATAGAAAACTAGCAGGACTGGAGCCAGGGCCGAGACGCTAAGGTGATATTCACGGAAAGACTGCAAAAAATGAATGTCAAAAAATAAGGGGAAAAAAAATAAATTTAAGGAGATATTTGCCTGAAATAAATGAAATACTCTGCCAATGGAATGAGAAAAATTACACTAGGTAAGACTTCTTGAAACAAGCACACAAGCACAAATATTTAGGCATCTGAAAAAAGCAGGTAACTTGAAATTACCTGAAAAAAAACTAACTTTTAGCAATTCAGACTAAAAATAAGGAGCAATTTTCAGTCTGAAAACTTTATTAATATGGACCTGATGTCTCAAATCTGACTCTCTTAAGTCAAAAGAACTTGTTTCACCTAAAACATAACTCAAAACAAGATTTATATGCTAAACAAGATTTTTTAAGGCATTTTTACTCAAACCAAATGTTATTATCTAATACAATTGTAGCATGTTTAGGAAATGTATCTTAAGGACAGTTAGAAAACCTGTAAACAGGATAAATACACATTGATATATATACTTGATTAGACTTAGAGCTGTTGCAGTGTAGCGATGGGGCAATTGTGTGGCATTAAGCAGTATCTTACCTCAGTAGAAGAAGCACAATCTATGGCCTAGGGTGGTATAGCGGTCTAAACAGGCCCACGGCTATTTAATCACACTCCTCAATCTTTCCCACTGTATCTACCTAAAACTGCATACAATGGCCCAATAGAGACAGGTAAGCCGGCAGAAAAAAGGCAGTGTGAGAAAGAGGCACAGAAGAGTTTATGTATGTTTATTTTTGTATATACAGCCTATAATGTATATATTACTTTCTTTAATTCTATTTGAACTAGTGGTAAAACGTGGCATCACAGTGTAACAGAGACAGGATTTTAAGAGCTGTACTGTACATTAGAGAAGAGAAAAGATGGATGGCAATAAAAAGAGAGGGCTATTGTCAGACAGAACAAAAAGCAAGAGGGTTATTACCAGTTTCCATGTTTCCAGTTTCCGTGCCTCCTATGTTTATCACACAAACAAGGTACAATTACCCAGATAACTTTTATTAATGCTTTAAGAGCGTGGCAAATGGCTCTCACTCTGGACACACACATTAGTATTCATCAAGAGACTTTGGGGATGGGGGGAGGTTACGGCATTTAAATTTATCAAAATAAGTAATCAAAATACAAGTGGTCTATGCGTGCCATTAAAATGACTCTGTTGGGCTGAGCGGGAAGATAAATTGCAGTACTCCTGACAGTTCTTTGAAACGCATTGGAAGATTTATCCTGGTCTGCATGTTGGGGGGCAGTGATGTGGATGGAGTGGGGGGTGAAGCACTGCAGAAAGGATTTCTACGACATGCTGAAGCACAGGTGCTCGTCAGCGTTGAGGACAGTCCTTCTGAAACCCCTCTTGTGGTGAGTGGGTCGCGTTATCAAGGATCAGGTCATTACTCTGTAGGGAAATATTCGGCTTATATCCGTGTGCAAACGCCGCATCTCTCACTCACTCAGCTCACTCAGAGCGGTTCTGCCAGACACACACAGACAGGCGGACGTCTGCGCGAGTGTTTTGTGGATGTCAACGTGATGCAGGGTCCAGTGGCTGGTGACGGCCATCAGAGACTAAACCAGGGCAAACGTCTCAATAGGTGAAGTCTTGACTGAGGATCACGTCACGTCTGATCGGGCAACTTTCGTACTGTGCATATTGCTCAGCGTCACGCTGGACAGGAAGCGTGGCTGTGCCAGCGCCGTGATTTGCCAGTAGATGGCCACACCTCTCAGCAGTGAACAGTAGCAGAATGACCTTCCTGTGTCTGCTAGAGAGAGTGCCTGGTCCACTCTCCTGTCTGTGGGTCATTTAACATGGCTGTTTA